>QXTE01000196.1:1025396-1172896 GCA_003942145.1 Platysternon megacephalum | reverse complement strand
CTGCTCCCTTTTCACGGGCAAGCCTCTCATGTTTGGCGTTTCAAAGCCCTTCCAACACGATGTCTTGCTCGAGGACAAAAGGCAGAACAAAAAAAAAGTCCCCCAACTTGTAAATTGAACGTCAAGGGAACTTTAAACAATTTAAAGCCCATAAATAATGATAAAGGGACCTGGCAAAAAGGCAAACCCATTCAATTAATAGAGTTTCCCAAGCAAAGATCAAGTGCTTTACAAAATACAATAAAAATAAAGTTTGACTTCTATTCTTCTGCCGCGGTGGAATTTAGAAATGTAGGCAGCAAATCCCCCCCCCCCCCACCCCCCCAGTCTGCTTCAAACATCACTGGGGGATTGGGAAATCAACGTATTTACTGCTAAACTTCTAACCAGGAAGTGCAGTGCCTGTATTCTTGTTTTGGTTGCAAAGTTGGCTTGAGGGAATTTGAAACTTTGCATCCAGCCGGGGATGACTTTTTCTTTTCTTTCCCCTTTTTCTTGGAAAGAAATTGCCTTGCACGCTCTGGGTTGTAACTCGGTTACTTTCAACTTGCTGTTGTGTTGAATGATCCTTTGCCATTCTATGGCCGTGTTTTCATCGCCTCTCATTAGCATTTCTATACTTAACAAAAGAAGTCAGTAACGCTAAGCTCTGTGAAAGTCCCAATGTGGTGGTGTCCCGTGCGGTGTTCCTGCCAAATCGGACCCACTATTTCTGCCTCGGTATTTCACTGATGGCTGGGGTGGGGTTGGCAACTATTGATTACGGAGTGACCACCGGGGTAATGAATAACCTTGTCTGTTTCCCCCCACCCCCTATTTACCCTTTTTTTCCCCCTTATAATTTTCTCCCTAGCTCTTACTGTTCTCTGCCAAGCTGTTGATTTAGCACATACACACACACCACTAGCCTCATGATCAGAGGCAAGAGGACAAATGCAGATCTCCCGAGCAGTAAATAACTAAAGTACCAGCCCCCTAGTTCAATCGGCTAGATACAGCTTGTGGCTAGCTGCAAAGTTGGTGGAGGCAGAGGCTTCATTCAAAACACACCCAGTCCGTGCAATGGCTGGCAGGAAACTCTCTTGCAAAGCAGAGGGAATGGAGCCTATGCCAGGTTTGTTCAGCTGGGAAGTGTCAGACCGAGACCAGGAAAGGACCGAAAAGAAGGGTAGAGTGAACAGCTGGTAAATGAAAGGGCGAGCTGGTCTAGAGGCGATCAGGAGAAGCCTGATTCCGAAGGAGGATGACTAGATATTCAGATGGCTATTGCTACACTTTGGAGGTTACGAAAAGAAATTAAAAGCCGAGGAGAATTGAATCCACAACTTTCCCACATGAGAGCGGGGCTGCCTGACACCTGGGCTGCTGAAGCAGGCAGAAGAACAACAGTCCCTGGCAGGTAGGAAGGCTTGGCAAGCTCCCCCTGCGGGTTTCCAGTGGCCAGGTGAGTCCTTATCTCCTCGCCCTATAGATTTGTTTTTCTGCCTCCAATCTGTTAAACAAAGCTACTGATCTCCTGTGAACTTCAAACGCGCGGTTATCTCCCTCTTTAGCCCAGTAGCCTCACTTTTTTATCTGCTTCCACCGAGTATTGTTTGAGAGATCACAGATATGCTAATCCCTGGTACCTGTAAACAGAGGGCGGGGACAGGAGAAGGGTGAAAGGGGGGACCGAAGCACTGCATTGTGTGCTTGTGTTTGTGGATTTGTGACTCCCAGTGGCTGCCTTTGAGGGCTGTTTAGCAACCCCTCCAACTCTGATTAATATTCCCTGCCAGCTAATTGATCTCCTAAGACCAAACGCTTATGAAGCTTAATAAACAAATCTCTGCCTTTGCGATCGAAATGGCCCTGTTGGGTCAAAGTGCCTTGAAATTACTCCTCAGGAAAGAAAAATGAAACAATCCAACCTTGTTGAGCTGCTCGTCCAAAGGAAGAAGGGGAAAAAAAAATTGGCCCCTGTGCCCAGGCAGGTCTTAATTACATGACAGTCATTTATAAATAATTGGATCAAATATTTTCTGGGGAAATGAAAGAAAAAGCAAGACAGATGTTTGGCATTTGGCTAAAAAGGAGGAGGTGGGGGGGAGAAGAAGTGAGCAAAACGACAGTAAATCAAGGTTGAATGATGGGTGCTAAGGAGCCGGGTCAGGAAGGAGGAATAACTGGCATGCATGCATTGCTTATTGAGATTTTCCAAATGAAATGCAGAGTAAACGAGCTCTGGTATTGCTGCGGACACCCTGAGAGGTAGAGCCCATGCTAAGACATCGCTGTCAGAGAAGTTTATAAAGCAGGCCAAAGCTCAGCTGGAGAACCCCCTCGGGAACAGCAACATGTCAGGAAAGGGATTAAAGTTTTCCAGGGGGGGCTGTGTTTTCATTCCTTCCCCAGCCCCCTATTATCGTTGTATTTGGAATGCAGCTGCACCTAGAGGCTTCAGGAGAGATCAGGGCCCCACCATTGCGGTAGGCGCTGGGCAAACACATATACTGAGTGGCCCTGTAAACTGGCTGTCCTAGTCCCAGAGACTTTACCATCTAAATAGACGAGATAGAGAGAGGGAGAAGGGAAGCAAAACAGAAGCAAACAACTAGGGTCACAAAGGTATTTAGGCTCCTAACTTCCATTGATTTCTTTTTAAAAAAAAACCAGGAGGACTTGTAGCACCTTAGAGACTAACAAATGTATTTGAGCATCAGCTTTCGTGGGCTACAGCCCACTTCATCGGATGCTGTAGCCCACGAAAGCTTATGCTCAAATACATTTGTTAGTCTCTAAGGGCTGGTCCACACTAGGGGCAGGGATCGAACTAAGATACGCGACTTCAGCTACGCGAATAGCGTAGCTGAAGTCGAAGTATCTTAGTTCGAATTTGGCGCGCTTACCTCGCGTCCGCGCGGCGCGCGATCGACGTTCGCGGCTCCCACGTCGACTCCGGTAACTCCGCTCGCCCTGCAGGAGTACCGGAGTTCGAAGTAGCGCGTTCGGGGATCGATTTATTGCGTCCAGACAAGACGCGATAATTTGATCCCCGATAGTTCGATGGCTACCCGCCGATTTCGGCGGGTAGTGTAGACGTAGCCTAAGGTGCCACAAGTCCTCCTGTTCTTTTTGCAGATACAGACTAACACGGCTGCTACTCTGAAACCATTGATTTCTTTAGGCTTTCTTTTCAGTGTGAAGGTGCATTGTCTTAGGTACATCAATATATCCCTTTACAATCACATATTGTAGGGTAGGGGGGTCTCATCTCCCCTCTCTGTCCACCCCTGCACCCATTGATTTCAATAGGAGCTTTGCATGCACAAGGGAAGCAGACATGGTGGAGTCCTCTCAAGACCTAAGGATCTGGGCCATATGCTCCCATGGCTTGCAAAGCTGTAAAGCTCAGCAGCTTGGTAGACATCTGCCTCCATGTTCTATGCACAGGCCAAATGAGCTTTTCCTTGGCAAGCGGCCATGTGAATTACAACACACAAGGCAAAATGACACTGCAACCCCTGAAAAAGGGGGCATGGCTTGAAAAGATGTAGGAGGAGTTAGGGACAGGTACTGGTGCTGCTACCCTGGAAAAACAAGGTAAAGGCCAAATACTGCTCATTACAAGGGTGGGACTCAGAATAATTCTGTCCAGATCCAGTTAAATCAATGGAGTTAATCATGCGCTCAACCCCTGTAAATGAGAGAATTTGGTCTTCGGCTACTCCACCAAGCGGACAGTAAGTCAACGCTGTGCTATGTAGGGCCGTGTCTTGCCCGGCCCTGCAGTTGGGGCAGGCTGTCCCTTGCTTATCTCACAATGACCTTGCAATACATGCCCAGAGGACCACAAGATTATTGCAGTTTCCTCATCAAAAGGTTTAGTTCAGGGCCTCCCTCACAGCTGGTTCACAAGGGGGCTGCAGCATGCGGGCTCATGGGACTGAACAGCCGCAGTTGGGTGATCCCCTCCGTGGGCTGTCCTTTGCACTCATAGCCTGCAAAGTCGTAGATTGGCTTGAAGGTCCACTTGTTGAGTTATAGCCCTTATTACTGCAGCGTTGGCTATCCTGATGTCCGCCTTGATCATTTCTGTTAGCCTCCAACCTTCAGGGAACCCAGGGTCACGTCTCAGGTTGGCTGGTGGTGTGTAACTATGATGTGCGGTCGCTCCTAGAGGTCCCATTGTGCTGTGCAAACACACAGTAAGAAGCAGTCGCTCCCGCAGACAGTTCAAAATCTAATCTAATTTTACAATCTAAGCAAGATGGTCCAAAGGTGGAGAGAAAGGAAAGGTTCCCCTCCCATTTTACAGACGGGGAAGGTGAGGTGCAGAGAGATTCAGGGTTTGTCTACATGGTGGAAATTGAAAGGCATAGCTATAATAGAATAATTATCCAGCTACAGCTATGCTGATATAACCCCACATTTGGACACTCTATTCTAAAGGGACTTTTAGACTCTTCCGGTAGAATTACACCGCTTCCAAAGTGGAGCAGCATCTAAATGTCTTTAAAAATCTGCACAAAGAGCCTCAGACGTACTCATCTGAGACTTTCAGAGGCTTGGAAAAGTTTTCTTTTACTACTCATTTCCATACGCCCTGCCCTCATATTACAGCTGCTGCCATATGTGGAATAGTTCAGGGCTCTGCAGCTTCCCCAAGACAGGGGCTGTCACTTTTTGATCTCTTCAGTGAGTGTTTTCTAGCGTGCCCACTGCTGGTTCCCTCAGATGTTTCCTTTTTTTCTTGTGACTGCAGGATCTCTCCATGTTCATTTTGTGCGATCGTTTGATGACCTCAGCCCTCTCTATATGTCTTGACAACAAAGAGGAGTATATGGCCCATTTTAATTAACAGAGGCATCCTAATCTCACAAACCTTTGGCTGCACTCTCTTCTGGCTTCCACCCCGTGTTGCCCCGCTGAAGTCATCGGGGCTGCAGAATGTGGGGTGCTCAGCACTCTGGGAAATCAGGCTGCTAATTGAGGTGCCAAAATATGGAGTTAGGAGGTTAGATTAAGGCCCTGCTTTCGAAAAGCTCGTCCATAACTTTAACTTCAGCACAGCTACATTCAGATNTCAGGCTGCTAATTGAGGTGCCAAAATATGGAGTTAGGAGGTTAGATTAAGGCCCTGCTTTGGAAAAGCTCATCCGTAACTTTAACTTCAGCACAGCTACATTCGCATCAAAAGTATCAGTGTAGCCTGAATTCAGAGGAATCAGTTCTGCACTCCACTCTGGCCTCTATGCTGCTGTGGCAGTTTGCAGAGGTAGAGGGAAACAATTCCCCAGACTGGAGCAAGTGGCCCTGTGCTGCTTTACAAGCCCCGCGTAGGGATGTGTTGGGGGTGGAAGGGTGTGTGGCCATAAGCACTATGAAGGAGTCTGGGCTCTGGTGCAGCCTGTAGACAACCCCGAGGAGGGTGCTGGAAGATAGAGCAGCCCTTAGGGGCCAGTTTGCCTCCTGCAGAAGCCCAGAATCAGCACAAAAGTAGCGTAAAAGTCACCTTTGTCGTCTCTTCTCCCTAGGCTGCTCTGTCTGCGTTTCCCATCTCAGGAGGTGCAGCTAACCCAGAGTGTCATTCCTCATAGAATCATAGAATCTCAGGGTTGGAAGGGACCTCAGGAGGTCATCTAGTCCCACCCCCTGCTCAAAGCAGGACCAATCCCCAACTAAATCAATTGCCTTATGGTAAACTACCCAATGCGGAAATCCGAAAGCCCAGTAGAAAGCATTACGCTGCAAAGAGCAGAAAAGTAAATATTTATGAACATATAATTGATTAGAAAAACTTCCCGGAAAGGACATTGGATTGTTGGCATGCCAGGTAATTAGCCCTGGTAATCCGTCAGCACATGGCGCTGTGCACCAGCACTCCAGCTCTTGCATTGTCTGACCCCGTAAGAATCTGCCCACAAACAAGTGCACTTGTCAGACAGGAGTATTAGTGCAGATGAGGCCAGCACCACATAATTAGCTGATTTTTCGCTAGCGAACCGCTGCGATTTCTGATGGGGGAGGAAGTGAGCCAAGTGTGATTGCGCCCATGACATGGAATGCAGGAGGGCCAAATTGCGCAGAGGCTACCAGGGTGCAAGGGAGCATGGGAAGGCCCCTAAACTTGTGGAATGGAGGGAGTCATCCTTATTCCTGAGCATGTGGCAGGGCGTGGTGGGGTTGAGGCAAGATGGGGGGAGGGGAGGAGGGAAGCAGAGGTGGGTAGCACCTGCAGTGCTTTGGGTCCCAGTAGGGAACCAGCCTTACTTTCCACCTATGTCTTCTGCACCTTCCGCCCCCAGGAAGAGGCTAGTGCCTAGGGTCAGTTTGTGGGAAGGAGAAGGGTGGCTTCTCCAAAGTGCTGCCTGCACAGCACAACTCCTCCACTTATGGTACCCAGATGAGCTATCCCGGGCTGGACTCTGGGCTAGGCTCCCCCGGGCTGGGTTGGCTTTTTACCCGGCCTGTGTTCTGACTTTGGAATTGCTGGGGCTGCCCGGGCTCCCTTCATGTGCTCAAGTGGAGGATCAGCCTCAGCCGTGGTGCTGAGGACTCTCTCTCAGTGGTGTGGTCTGCAGGCTCCTTCTGCAGAAGGGGCCAAGCCTGGCTGTGGTTTCATGCTGCAGCTCCACGGCCTCCCTAATGGCCGGTGGCGCTGAGGCCAGCCAGGGGAACAACGTGGCGGAGAGTTACAAGAAAGTATCAACTCACTGTATATACATGAAATGACCCTTCCAGCTGCTCATGGGCTGAAGGTGAGTACGGCAGGGGGGCTCCTCAGAGAGCCGTGCCGCCCCAGGCCCCGAGGAGTGCTGTATCCCTTTCCCAGCTTCTGCAGTGTTTGGTCTTGAGTCCCTTGCAGAGCAGCTGGATCCACAGGCCCTGCTGCTCTCTCCTCTATGAGGCAATAAGTCCCTCCTCCCTGAGGGGAGCAGGAGGCACCAAGTCTCATGCATGGAGCTGTGGGCCCTTTCCATAGGTTCCCCCCCCCCCCGGGATGGTCACATTCAGCCCTGAGTTAACGTTCTGTGTAAATGGAACTTCACAGAAAGGCAGAGAGAACGGCTGCTTTCCCCGGCATTATCCCCTCCCTCAGCCGCGTGGGCATTGCTGCTGCACCAAGTCAGCCAGCATTAACGGGTATGGCTGTCCCCACCGCACAGCAATTGGCAGCCCGGCTCCTCTGCAAGGTTGGCGTGAGGGATGAGGAGGCTCTGCTCCTTCATGTGGCTGGTTCTGGTGTCCGGTGGCTCTCCTGGTTCATGGGGATCCCATCCACTGTGTGGACCAGGCGCTGGGGTAAACGCTACTCCCCTGGGCGAATGAAACGCTGCAAGTCCTTACTCCAGTATTCTCTCAGGGCTCACTCATTGTATTCCCATGCACTTCAGAAGTCTCCCATTAGCATAACTGGGCTTTGGATCAGGCCATAGCATGGGAATAAGCCACCCAGGGAATGAGTTGGCCCTCAGTTATGGAAGGTAGTTGTATCTGAATCAGACATTGCAACCTGGCTTCTCTTTTTGCCTGCCCTTGCAGCTGCAGTGAAGTGACAAAAGACTTATAACATCAAAGAGTCTTGCCAAGAAAGTGATTGCAATGCCACAAGCACAGCATTGGGATGTCACAGGAGGGTCAAAATAGCCAGGCATCTTTGCAAATTCCTTTGAGTAGTGCGTAAAAATGGCAAAGGGTAAAATGTTCAAAAGCACATGAATGACTTAGGAGCCGACGTCCCATTGCGTTTCAGTGGGATTCAGGCTCCTAAGACACTAAGGCACTCTTGAAAAGTTTGCTCAAGTCATCCCCCATAAAAGCAAATGTAAGGTAAACAGAAAAATCCTATGTTTCAGTAGGACACAATTTAGAGGGGGAGGTTTAATCTGAGAGGAACCGTAAAAGGCAAGAAAAAAATTACATGAAAGAGAGCCCTTCACAATAAGTAACCAAGACAGCTGGACTAATCGTGAGCTCATATGGGAATGCCTGAGCACTGTACAAGGGGGAGCACATCAGTATCAAATAACAGTACATTCCCATGGTGAATACCAACTTCCTTTCCGGGGAGCGGCTCTTGCCCGCTTTGAAAATCATGGGGGCTACTGTTTCATGTAGGATCTCCATTGCTGCCCCCTTTCCCAGTTCTCAGCTGGGGAGCAGGATCAGGATTTACTGGGGGTGTGGCACTTTTCCCGTACATTCCTGGGAGTAAGCAAGCCTTCCTCTGACCACCCATCTTAGAGTTACACAACAAAACGGGGGGATTGGCCTTGCATGTGGGGTGTCTTGCAGTCATCAACCCTGCATTAAGTGGGGGTAGCACAGGATTTTGTCTCCGTGATAGTCATTGGTTCATTAAGATTTTAGTCATTTTTTCCCCAAGAGCGGGCGAGGGGAAGTTTGGGAAATGGTGATGGAGGAAAATGGATAGAAAGGCAACTTGCAATACACAAGGACTAAAAGCGAGGGAAAGTGGCACATGTCCCCTTTAAATGTAGACAAAACTCAGTGCTACAGGGCGGTACACACTGCCACGCCTGGAATTGCACTGCACTTGGTTCTCTAACTTTGTGCCCCACGCTTACATGGGTGTAAAGGAGGCGTAAACTCATTCCAACCAAGGGACTCACATTGATGTGATAGGAGATCTGAGCCCTTTATCTTTCCTTATCCAACTGCACAGAAACCTTACAGCCCCTGACTTCAGAACTCCCCTGAAAGAACTGTGCGGACAGTTACTCCATGCCTGAGGGGATGAAGTGCCGTACATATCCAGCATGCTGAGTCTATTGGGCTGAACTCCAATGCGCCTCCTTTCCAACCCAATGCTGCTTCTACTGTACAGGCAGGGTGAGCAGAAAAGGGGTGGGAAGAGCCTCTGCAGGCTCCACTGGGCAGTCTTGTTGCAGGAGTAGATGAGCCAGAGGTTAGAACGCCTGAGTCTTGACTACACTACAGCTGCCCCCTTCGCAGTGCTTTGCATTACATGTTCTAATTTTCCTCATGTAGACAAGGCCCTTGCGTCCTGGAAGGGGTGTGCAAGTGGGTTGTTAGAGGGACCATACAAGGCCTACCTCATGCAGGAACATGCTCACAATATTAAACAATTTAAGGGCCAACTCCTCCAAATGTGGAGACTCACCTTGTTGGTGTATGAAGAGCAGGGCTATGCCATGGGATGATCTGTACTGAACATGCATGTGGTCTGTAGTCGGCAAGTCGTCGTTCCTAACTATGGGTGTGATCCAAAGCCCATTGAGGCCAATGGAAGGAAAGACTTGTGTTAGATTGAATGAGCTTTGGATCAGGTTTAGTGGCCCAGCTGACTTAAACTGCAGGATTGAAGCCTAAGGGACCATCTGGAAAGCTTTGTTGTATGTTTTTTTTAAACAAACAAACAATCTCTTACACCCTTGTGTAGGGCTGTACATTTTAGGATTATGTAACAGCAGCTTTTTATTTTTAAATCTGGTAGGTTTCATTCCTGGCATTAGGTAGAATTTAAAAAAAAAAAAAAAAGTCAAATACTGCAAAAATAAATTAACAAATTATACAGCAAAACTAACTTACAAAGGCCCTAACAAGGCAATAATTGAAAACAAGCTCTGCCTTCATCTGGGAGATGTGCTGAAATGGTAATTACACAGTACATGCATTTTAAAGCTCCTCACACTAACATGTAAACTACATGCAATTAAATCAATTTTAAGGGGGAAAAGAACATAATGTGCCAGGGTAATGTTTAATGATATGTAGTTTACATGTGATCACCGAGGACTTTAAAATAGGAAAGAGCCACAGATAGTATCCATTAGTCCTTAGGATTTCATTAGGAATTTTGCCTGATTGAAGATTGCAGGATTATACCTGCATTTTCACCACTTCACCCTAATAGCACTGGCTACTCATCCGATGGATATTTACTCCTGGGATGGCTCTGTTGTGATTCGCTATGCTCAGTTGGACGTGGAGAAGTGTTTTTGGTGTCTAGCATGTGGCAGAATTCCCGCTTGATCCACCTTCTTTCTCCTTAGCCACTTCCCTTTTGTGCTCGAAGGGCAAATCCTGCAGGCCTCACTCCCGGCAGTTTTGCCTGCACGAGGGAGGCAGGACTGCAGGCTGCAGAAGGGTGTTCTGCACTGATTTCTGTAGGGCTGATTGTGACCAAATCACAGTTACTGTGACAGGCCTGCTAATTATCCCCCTGTCAAGTGCAATCAGGCTGCTGCTCTTTGACACTGGGAGAACTCACCGCAGAATGTGACCCCAAAAGCAGGAGCCCTGCAAAACTCTAGACCAGTGTTACAAATCAAACTTGCCATCCATGAGTAGTGTTTCGGAGTGAGCTGGCTATTTCCAGCCTCCCCATCAGTGGTGCTGGAACAATTGGAATAGTGGGGGTGTTGAAAGCCGTAGAACTAAACTGTAAGTCTTGTATATGATGGAAACCACTTCAAGCCAGGGGGTGCAGTTCCAGCACCTATGCTCCATCAAACTGCTTGTCAGCCCCTTCGATTGAAATCTCTCTCTTTTTGTTCTGCAGGAAAAGAGAAAACATTCGAGGCTTAATCCAATTAGCTCGTTTGCATGTTTCTCTTTAACTCATTTCAATCTAGTGACTATGCTTCAACAACTAGCTAATTTCTCCCGGATTGCTTTCCCCATTTGCATAGAAAGCACATCTATGAATTCTGTGCTCAGTGGTGTCTCTTTTGGGGAGGGTTGTAGGTTTCCTTCTTTACATGGCTCCTGGCTACTTTATACATTTGCTTTGTTATTTAATTCATACTTGCTGCCATAAAAGGAAACCATAGATGCCGAGGCTTAATGAAAAAGATTTACAAGATTAAAAAAAAAATCAGAGGATGGCAGAAAAATGAGAGATGGTTTGAATAATCTTGGTTTATGTTCTTAAATTAATTAATTCCGATGATCTGGTGACTCAGATTTGGAAATATATTTCACTGGATTTTTTGAAAGTAGTAAAAGTAAAAATACTGTAAGAAAAGTAAAGCAGAGGTTAATAAAACGGTGGTTTGCAAAATTCTCTCTCTTTCTATCTAGATATAACTATACAAACACACGCATATTCACTCACTGCTGCATGGAATAGAGTTGAAGAATCTGCTGGTTTGAAATCCTGAATAAAAATCTAAAATATTCCCAGGTCAGAGGAGCACTGTCTCATTAAAACCACCATGGTCCTGAAACTGCAATGCAGACATTAAAGTGCAGTATTTTTCAATTAGAGCTGACGAATTCAATCAAAATTCCATAGATTAGGATGAAATGAGGCATGGGTCATTTACAGGGGAATTTAATTGCAGAGCCATTAGACAAATAGTATATTTGCCATTCTCACATTATCCATCATTTTAGACATCAATAGAAGGAACAGCATCTTTACTAATACGGCAGCACTTCCCAATCTCAGCCTGTAAACACCCCCTTTCCCCATAGCTCCTGATTATATCTGATTTCATTTAAAGCCATGGGGGATTATAAATGTTCATGCAATCAGGTTCATTAGGACTCCGAAATCTCATTTCTGATTTGTATTGCTTTGTGGATCACCCGCCTCATTGCGGCTTGTGGCAAGCCTCTGCTTTTAAAATCAGATGCTATTTCATTACCATGGCCAGCTTGGGGGGTTGTGGTTGCGGTTAGCGTTTTACCCATTCAGCCCCAGATCCTTTTGTAAGTATATTTCTCCCCCTCCACCCCAAAAAATGAGGACCCGCTCCTGAACTCCAATGGGAGTTGTGCCAGTGCCTCCCATGGGGGGCTGGATCGGGACCCTGTTCAGTAGTGTGTATGTGGTTGAAAGGCGAACAGCTCCAAAAGCTTAAATAAAGCAACCGCCCCCCCCCCCAACTGTCTCTCTCTCTCTGTGTCCATCCTGCCTGGGCCAGGGCGAGTTGTGTTGTTGTTGTGTCTGTAAGGTCAGCTCGGTGATTGCTGTGTGTCTAGAGCCACTCGCTGGGAATGGGCCAGAATCCGCCCCTACCAGGTTAAAAACCGGAGTCACAATGTAAGTAAGAGTTGGCCAAGATGGCATCGCAACTCGCTGTTGGTCCTAAATATGCGGGGTGATAAGAAGACACACGGAGACCGTCGCTAGATAGATTCAATTGAATAGATCTTATTTAAAAGGTTTGTTTTTTTAAAGTTTCCTGGAAGCATCTAACTATTGAAATGTACTTGGCGACTGTAAAAACCTTTATCACTCCCTTATCGCTGCTCTTTATTCTGCCCAACGACGTATATTTTAAAAAGCCAGTTCACCAAAGCTCAGTGCGGGGTGTTTTCGTATTTTTATTGTTGCAAAGCAGACGCTGGATAAACAACTCGTTCAAAGAGAAAGGGAGACCTGTTAAGGTCACTGACATTTCATCCATAATAGCAGCTTAATATTAACTGCATTTCATAAAACACACGCGCATCCAGAGAGAAGGGGAAAAAAAAAAAACCACAACAAAAAAACCCACCACCAGAAAAACCCTCATTTTACCCAAATGTATTGTGTGCTCATTGCTGTGTTAGCTGCCTCAGTAAGTTAATTGGAATGAAACGTGAAAAATGTGTCATTTTTGAAGAATTTATGCATCGCTTCCTAGAAATCTCATTGTGTTAACTAGCAACCTACTGTGTTCTGTTTAGCAGTCATAATCGCATTTTTATGTGTCTCTGTATTATAAGTTAATGTGACCTCCTGTCTTTAGCTGATGAAAAAAATGATCCCTTCCCATAACATCTGCATCAAAACCAGGGCTGGTAGGAAAATACTGAAATGTGCATTTCAAAATGTTCCTAGGAAACTTGCTAACTTTGCTCAGAGATGGGGAACCAAATATGTACAGAAAACTGCCTACCACATGAATAATGACACAGAGAGTTAAAACCCACTGCATTTAGCATAGGCAAGAGCAGATACTGCATTTTCAATCATGTTTATTGCTTACAAATTACGTTACAAAAGAAATCTACTTTTTTTTTTTTAGTGGAGTGCTTAAGCAAAGACTTTTAGAATTGCAGCAGCACTGAAATGCCCAATCTCCAAACACGGTGCCTGAAAAGCCCATGTATAATTCTGCTGAACCGTGAACACACGGTCGAGAATGATGCTGTCATTAGAGCAGCGTGATCAAGAGAGGCTGCTGAGCCCTGCATTTATGTACAAACTCAGAACCTATCCAATGTTCCTGATTAATACAGAGAAGGCACTAACACAATCCAATAATCGATATTTTATTAGTGACTGAATGTCTTGGGCTGGGCAGTACAGGACTATATTCTACTAGAGCTAAAGAAGACCCCAAAGGAGAACAATCCACTCCCCACCCCCCAAACGCCTTAATTCGGATGAAACGCAGGTAACTACCGCAAGCCGGGCTAATAGTACGACTGTTGTGCATATGGCGCCACCTGGAGGATGTAGGGAAGATGCCTTTAAACAATAGAGCAATCAGCAATTTCACATGGGTTAGCAAGCTGGGCTATGCTGTTCTGGATGTAATAGTTTGCAGTGGCGGTTGATGCATGTCGCTCTGAAGCTGACACCGGTTTCCTATTCTATACCTGGGTTGGCAATGACGACACAGGAAGAGATATTTAAAGAGACTGAGTTGGGAAACCTGTTGGCTTGTGGATGTCCTGGTCGATCAGGACAGGAGAACTTTGATAATAAGACGGGGGGAAATCTCCTTTTTCCTTGCTAAGCACACATTAAGAAGGCCATATTCCTTATCTGCAAAGGCCAGTTTACCTTCTCATTATACGTTCAGTTGGCTTCTACACTGGGCTGCCAGTTTACTACCTTGTCCTGTGCTTTCATTCTGAAATATGTTTTGAACACTACACTTAGATACGTACTGTTTTAAAGTATGCCCCTCTGAGAAGCTGCCCTGCTAATTATGTGACAGTTACCAAGTGCCAGTAGGATCTGTGAATGCTACAGTGAAAATGGTTATTTCTATATGCAACCGTGCAGATGGAGTATGAAAAATAAGACAGGGATGAAAACTAGACCTATCTTTGCTGGTTTGGATACAATGGAACCCAGCTTTGACACCCCTCCCCTCCCAACCTCCCCCAGATAAATCCAGCCCAAATCAAAAAACAAACAACCCCCTGAAACAAAACACCCCCCTGAAACAATCAACCTTTAAAAAAGGTTAATGAAATCTTACACATCAAAAACACTCTCCACCAAACAGAGTTTTTGCCTTTAATAGGGTGCCAGAGACTCCATGAAGTCCACCAGAGACTTCAGGATTGCTCTAGATTTGACGTGAAAGGTGCTCAGATAGAATGGTTATGGGCAACGCCTGTTGAAGTTCCAGATGCATATGAATCGCTGGGACTATTTGGGTACTTACAGACAAGCGCATGTTTAGGTACTTCGCAAAATCTGGGCCTAATTCCTGTTGCCATTCTATTCTCTTGTGCATATATGCTACTGGCAACAGTCCCCGCTACCACCTAAGCCTTCAAGTGTGGAGCAGAAATTTGGTAATAGGGGGCTCTTCAGTCTAGCAAACAAAGGCATAACAAGATCCAATGTCTGGGAATTGAAGCTAGACAACTTCGGACTTAAAATAACAATCACGTTGGGGCCAAATCAGAAAGGCTACGTTACGTCTAGCAAGGGACATAGAAGGCAATAAAAAGAAGTTCTTTAAATACATTAGGAGCAAGAGAAAGCTGAAGGAAAGTGTCAATGTTCTACACAGTGGGGAAGGCGAGCTAATAACTGATGACACCAAGAAAGCTGAGATGTTTAATGCCTACTTTGCTTTAGTCTTCAGTAAAAAGGTTAACGGTGACCAGATACTCAACAGAACTAATACTGTATTAACAACAAAGGAGAAGGAATGGAAGCCAAAATAGGGAAAGAACAGGTTAAAGAATACTTAGAGAAGTTAGATGCATTCAAATTGGCAGGGCCTGATGAAATTCATCCTAGGGTTCTTCAGGAACTAGCTTTAGCAATCTTGGCATGGTTAGCAATGATCTTGAGAACTCCTGGAGGACGGGTGTGGGCCCAGAGGACTGGAGAAGGGCATACACAGCGCCTATCTTTAAAAAGGGGAACAAAGAGGACCCAGGGAAGTATAGACCAGTCAGCCTAACTTTGCTACCTGGAAAAATACTGGAACAAATGATTAAATAATCAATTTGTAAGCACCTAGAGGATAATAGGATTACAAGGAATAGCAGGCATGGAATTGTCAAGGACAAATCATGCCAAACCAGCCTAATTTCCTTCTTTCACAGGGTTATTGGCCTAGTGGATGGAGGGAAGCAGTAAATATGATATATCCTGATTTTTAGTAAGGCATTTGACACAGTCCCATTTGACATTCTCATAAACAGACTAGGGAAATTTGGTCTAGATGCAATTATTATAAGATGGGCGCAGAACTGGTTGAAAGACTGTACTCAAAGAGTAATTATCAATGGTTTGCTATCAAACTGGGAGGACATATCTAGTGGGGTCCTGCAGAGGTCAGTCCAGTACTATTAAGTATTTTCATTAATGATTTGGACAATGGCGTGGAGAGCATGCTTATAAAATTGGCAGATGATACCAAGATGGGAGGGGTTGTGAGCATTTTAGAGGACAGGATTAGACTTCAAAATGACCTTGACAAATTGGCGAATTGGTCTGATTTCACCAAGATGAGCGTCAATAAAGACAAGTGCAAAGTGCTTCACTTTGGAAGGAAAAAATCAAATGCACAACTACAAAATGGGGAATAACTGGCGAGGTGGTAGTATTGTTGCCAAGGATCTGGGGGTTATAGTGGATCACAAATTGAATCTGAGTCAACAATGTAATGCAGTTGCAAAAAAGGCTAATATTCTGGGGTGTATTAACAGGAGTATTGTATGTAAGATATCTGAGGTAATTGTTCTGCCCTACTTAGCGCTGCTGAGGCCCCAGCTGGAGTGCTGTGTCCAATTCTGGGTGACACTTTAGGAAAGATGTGGACTAATTGGAGAGAGTCCAGAGGAAAGCACCAAAAATGATAAAAGGTTTAGAAAAACCCGACCTATGAGGACTGGTTAAAAGAAACTGGGCATGTTTAGTCTTGAGAAATGAAGACTGAGGGGGACCTGATAACAGTCTTAAAATATATTAAGGGCTGTTATGATCAATTGTTCTCCATGACCAATGAAGGTAGGACAAGAAATAATGAGCTTAATTTGCAGCAAGGGAGATTTAGGTTTGATATTAAGAAAAGCTTTTTATCTCTAAGGGGAGTTAAGCTCTGGAACAGGTTACTAAGGGAGGTTGTGGTATCTCCCCCTCAAGGCAGTTTTTAAGAACAGGTTGGACAAACACCTGATCTCGGTTTACTTGCTCCTGCCTCAGCACAGGGGACTGGACTTGATGACTTCTCGAGGTCCCTTCCAGCCCATTTCTATGATTCTATAAGGCAGTGTTTCCCAAACTTGGGACACCGCTTGTAGGGAAAGCCCCTGGTGGGCCAGGCCGGTTTGTTTACCTGCTGCGTCCGCAGGTCTGGACTCCCACTGGCCGCGGTTCACTGCTCCAGGCCAATGGGGGCTCCGGGAAGTGGCGCGGGCCGAGGGATGTGCTGGCCGCCAATTCCAGCAGCTCCCATTGGCCTGGAGCAGCGAACCGCAGCCAATGGGAGCCGCGATCAGCCGGACCTGCAGACGTAGCAGGTAAACAAACCTGCCCAGCCTGCCAGGGGCTTTCCCTACACAAGCGGCATCCCAAGTTTGGGAAACACTGCTATAAACCATTAGATTTTAGCAGCTAGGGTAATTAACCACTGGACCAACTTACCATGGGTTGTGGTGAATTCTTTGTCAGTGGAAATCTTTAACTCAAGATTGGATATTTTTCTAGAAGACATGCTGTAGTGCAAACTGGAATTAATTCTGGCAAGTTTTCTGGCCTGTGTTATACCAGAGGTTGGACTAGATGATCACAATGCTCCCTTCTGGCCTTGGAATCTCTGAGTTTATCCCCACGTACTGGCTGAAATCAATGGGAGTTTGGCCATTGATGGCAAAGGGGCCAGGATTTCACCCACAGTGTAATGTTTCTTTGCTTTATTTTCTGTAGGTNTCGAGGTCCCTTCCAGCCCATTTCTATGATTCTATAAGGCAGTGTTTCCCAAACTTGGGACACCGCTTGTAGGGAAAGCCCCTGGTGGGCCAGGCCGGTTTGTTTACCTGCTGCGTCCGCAGGTCTGGACTCCCACTGGCCGCGGTTCACTGCTCCAGGCCAATGGGGGCTCCGGGAAGTGGCGCGGGCCGAGGGATGTGCTGGCCGCCAATTCCAGCAGCTCCCATTGGCCTGGAGCAGCGAACCGCAGCCAATGGGAGCCGCGATCAGCCGGACCTGCAGACGTAGCAGGTAAACAAACCTGCCCAGCCTGCCAGGGGCTTTCCCTACACAAGCGGCATCCCAAGTTTGGGAAACACTGCTATAAACCATTAGATTTTAGCAGCTAGGGTAATTAACCACTGGACCAACTTACCATGGGTTGTGGTGAATTCTTTGTCAGTGGAAATCTTTAACTCAAGATTGGATATTTTTCTAGAAGACATGCTGTAGTGCAAACTGGAATTAATTCTGGCAAGTTTTCTGGCCTGTGTTATACCAGAGGTTGGACTAGATGATCACAATGCTCCCTTCTGGCCTTGGAATCTCTGAGTTTATCCCCACGTACTGGCTGAAATCAATGGGAGTTTGGCCATTGATGGCAAAGGGGCCAGGATTTCACCCACAGTGTAATGTTTCTTTGCTTTATTTTCTGTAGGTTGGGATGCTTTCGAAAGGAGCCTAAGGGAGGTTGGTGCCCAGTTCCCATTGGAAGACATGAAATAATGAAACTCATTGGGAGCTGGACACCTGACTGCCTAAAACTCCTTTGAAAATCCCTGCGTCTAACGCTCCATGTTTTGGTCAGAACACTATTATTTTAAATTTATATTATATAGATTTAGAAAGGATCCTAAACGTTTTCCCTTAATTTTCAAATGAACACTCCCCAGCTGTCCTGTGTTAGTCCATACCAGTGTGATTGGAGGGGCCCCACCATGTGACTAGGGTCAGTGCATCGTGACACATGCTCAAAGCAGAGCTGCACTCATAGGTGCCATGAGCATCTTTGGAGAGATACTGCAAGCTGCCTGTGGTAGGATGGAGCCATTTTAATTTTAATATATGGATCAAAGAAAAAGTTTATGTGTGTATGTAGAATAGCCAGCTTTCAGCCAGCAGCCTGTTCTTTAAAGGACAATTAAAATGCTAATAGGGTCTAATCTCTATTTAGGCTTGGAAGAATTAGATTTTTATTGGCAAAAGTCAGTAAATGCTGATTTCACCATAAACACACAAAGTGATGAAAAAATATTTCCATTGATAATAATCAACATTTACAGATAGGCAAAGTAAGACAAATGTTGCTTGAGAACTTAGAGTCAAAATCCAGTGATTTAGGGCTTTGAATTAGGCTTGTTACAAATGGACTAGCAAATGAATGGTAAAAACAGGGATGATTTCCAGATTAAAGGCTTTGTATATTTTGACATGTGATGTTGACAATTTGTGCTTATACAGGGAGTGGCTTATAAAGCTTTGACTTTTTGAATCTTATCAGCCACTGTCATTAATTAATTGTCTGCCCCTGCATAATTTCCTGCAACTTTGAAAATTTTAATTGATAAAAAAGTGCTTAAAGTCCATAATTTGGTTAACCATGGAAATTTACATAGATGAAAATCTAAAAAGATGCTCAAAAATAAATGTTGATATTATCTATCAAAATGATAAAAAAAATAAGCAGTGACTCTATTAAGGGCCAGATCTGGCTTTCTTTACTCGTGGGAGTAATACCACTGAAATCATTAGGACTGCACATGGGTTAGATCCTGCTGATGCTTACACCCATTTAACATTATGCATCTGCGTCGTCTCATTGACTTCAATAACGTTTTTATAACACGTACTCCTCATGCTTATAACAGTTATTACTCATTTGTTAACCCTTTATAGACTATTGATAAGTGTAACCTTAACATTCTATTCAAAGGTTCAACTGAAAGCAAATGTTTAAGTTACAGTGTATATCCCTGAAAACCAGTTATTTATAATGGAAATGACAGATCCTTCATTCTAAAGGCACACACAAAAGATACTGTGATATACTGCTGAGGATCAGGTGGTAAAAAGCCAGCACTTCAAAGCAGTATTCCTTCAGGTTCCAGCAGCAGGTAGTTCTGTAGGGGTTTGGGCACAGGTAATGAGGGGAGAAGGTAGTGGCATTTGCTGCCAAACTTTTTCCGAATGGCACAACGGCACAAATGTTGCAGACACCGAGGTGTGCATGACAGCATGAAAAAGGATTCATAAAAGGGCAGGTGCATCTGTAAAGCAAGAGAGAGTAAACCTTGAATTCCAGTTGTTGGATAAGCTAGACAAAACAGAGCATTTTCAAACTGAAAATCAATGGCATGATGAGATTAAGTAAGGTAACATCATTACCGAAACTTGTTGGCACGTTAAGAAGTCTAGGTACTGGTAGGATTCTCTGAGATGAAACACAGCTATAAAAGTAATTCCCATCCGAAAGGACACACATACAATTTCTGCAGGTACAACACCGCATTGTGGAAAACAGTTTTATTTTTTTGTGATTGTAAATACACTTGACAGCAGAATTCTTCATAAAGCATTAGCATGCTGACGCGAAGTACAGGAGACATGGAGCATCTAAGATGGCTGCTTAATCCTTGGTAGAAACAACTGCAGAAAGCACAGAGAACAGCCCTTAGATGCCAGTTTTCTTTTTCTTTCCAAGTGTGGCTGGATCAAAGGCTGTAGCAGCAATCAACAACTGCCATTGCAGTGCTCATTGCTGCATACCTATATGCTGCCATCCACCAGTTGTAAACATACAAGGGTGAGATTTTAGCTGGGCTGAGGCCTGGTCTCCCTGTCTAACAATTTGATGTGCACCCAGAAAAGGAAGGGGTGGAGATTTTAAATGTTGTAGCCCTACGTCTTCAAAGGAGTTTGGCCCCCATTGACTTTGTGGGGGAAGGCTGGGGGTTTTCAAAGGATTGACAAAGGCCAGGTTTGCGCTTTGTAAACCCCAGCCTTATCCCACAGCAGCTAGCTTGGCTCTTACGACCCGAGGACACAAAAAACACAGGCCTGAACTTGGTGAGCTAAGCAGCAACTCTGTTAGTGGAAGGAAGCAATAGAAATAGGGGGTGACGTACTGCATCCATTCAAAGCCATTCACAAATACACCAAGCAACAGATGATAGATCTCTGCTGTGGTTACAGGAGCAGTGCAGAGAGACCGAATGCTGCCATAAAGGGGCAGCTGATGATTGCCCTGACATGGGGCATTATGCCAGCCCCTCTTGGCCTCCTTAAAAACAACGAGGCATCTGGTGGCACCTTAAAGACTAACAGATTTATTTGGGCATAAGCTTTCGTGGGTAAAAAACCCACTTCTTCAGATGCACGAAATACCCATGAAAGCTTATGCCCAAATAAATCTGTTAGTCTTTAAGGTGCCACCAGACTCCTCGTTGTTTTTAAGGATACACCGGACTCCTTGTTGTTTTTGTGGATACAGACTAACACGGCCACCCGCTGATACTTGCCTCCTTAGGCAGGGGGCATATTGGGGCTGGCTAGGAGTAGGGGTGGGGGGGTTCAAGGTAATAGGGGACCTGATGGGGACTAGAGAGGGAGGGGCCAGAGTGCTTCATTGAGCTTTGGCTGAAGGAACAGCCCCTAGGGAACAATTCTGGCTGGTGCTAGCTAGAGCTGTGCGGTGGTTTCCCGGGACTGGGAAGGGTGTTACGACGGCTTAGAACCACTCTTGCCTTCCTTCCCTGACCGATGCCAAGTGTGAACTCAGAATATTTGAGGACTGTCCCACGGTGGCAGGACTGAGCGGGGAGAGGGGATGAGAGCACATCTCAGGGGAAATCGGAGGGTTGATTGTAGCATGGGTAGGCATACCTGGGTGAGCTTTAATCTAGCTAGCATGGCAAAAATAGTGCCAGTGAAGATGTGCTGGCACATGAGTACAGATTCCGGGTCCCTGGGCAGGCATGTACAACTCACACTGTTGCATCGACACTCATATGCACCGACTCCGTGGGTGCTCCAGGGCTGACGAGAGGACTCAGGTTGTATTTCCCTTTACTCTCAGCTATGCACTGCCCCGCCATTATTTTTGTTACTTTCCAACATTTAAAAAACCAAACAAACTGAAAACTAAAGCTATTCTGACCCTTTCTCTTATTACTGCCATTGAGCTAAGTAAGGCAGGCTTTGTACAGACTGTCAATATGGAGAAAACGGGAAAGAACATTCAAAACAAGTGTTCGGTTGTTGGCCCTTTTGACTGTAACTTTGTGTGCTTGGCTTTGCGTTGACCATCGCAACTCATTTCTCTGTGTCATCAGTGCAGGACCTGCAGGGAAGTGATGTCACAAATGCACATATCGGTTACCACGTTGGGCCATATTGTGCTCTCACGCCAGTGTAAATCAGGAGTAACACTTTTTGAACGGATGGCCTTAATCCAGTGTAAAACTGCAAAGATGAAATTTAGGTCTGGTCTATATAAAACGTTCCCAGAGTAAACATTATTTTTGGAGTTGCTCTTTTCCATTTGCGCTGTTCTCTGGAAACTGTACGTGCCCTGGGTGCCATTTGGCTATTTTCATTTTTAGAGCAGGATCCTAAGCGATTGGGTGCAAAAGCAGGGGCTCGATTTTTCCTTGCCTTGCACCTGGTCTGGTTATTTACATCTGTGCAGGGCAGGTGGAAGAGGCAACCATTCTGATGGCGGGAGTGGTGTGGGAAGGAACTTGCAGTACTCAGTCTCATGGTGGCGTGGCCTCAGGCACTGTGGGATATCAGCCCATGTCTTGGGAGGCAAAACTATGCCACTGGCTATAGGGATATCTAAGAAACCAGCCCAGAGCTTTCCTACCTGAAATATCTCCTCTGGAATAGCCTCCCGCCACTGCTCGGAGATGGGGACTTGAGAGTAGGAATTGAAGAGGATTTCAATGATCTCTGGCACAGATGCACAAGACCTCAGCACCTAGAAGAACAAATGCAGAGGTGATGTTGTGAGATTTCACAGGGGGTGCCGTACACGCCTCAGTGCTGAGGCTCTTCAAAAACCCAAAGGTGGACGACTGGAGGTCTCACTTTTCATCGTGTCGCTAGATGAAAGGATCAGAGGTTCCGCCAATGACAGCCTAATTGTCTGTGTGACCCACTTAACCAAGGCAGTCCTTGGGAATGGTGCACACAATATTAAAAGAAGTTCTGCTCTGTAGCAAGTCCCCAAATCTCCTTCATATGCAAAAACCAGTGGAAGGCTTGCTTTCATTGTGAGGTTATTTTCACTGGATGCCCCATTTGCTTTTTGTTTACACTCTTTGCTTGTACATGATAAGCCAGGATAATATTTTCTTTATGGTTTGAGGTAAAATCAATGAAATGCAAAGCTATAGCAAGACTACTTTGATGACAAAAATACAAGGTTGATATGCCATAGCTCTGTGATAAATAGCTAGCTAGCTAGCTAGGGCACTCTGTTTCTTAGCCTCCACAACAAAGCTAGTTTCAGTCTATCCTCCTAACCCTTGCCCCCTTACCCGCCTATAGACTTCATACACCCATCACCACGAAACATTTCATTCACATTTTAATGTTCATTACTCCAGGCAGCAAGATCCCAGTGAAAGGTTACCCCCTCTCAAGTCAGATTGAATTTGAGCACTTTCACAGGACATCAAAAAGTCATCCCTTTACAAAGCAAAGTACTCTGGGTAAAATTTTAAAAAGTGTCTAAATGACTTAGGTGTCTAAGGCCAATGGAACATTCTCAGCAGGATATAAACCTCTCTGATCACTGAACTAAGTTTCCAACATGTATTTAATTAACATAAACATGGAGGGCAATAAGCCCCGGCACTTTTGAAAACTTTACCCTCTGTCTGCATGTGACCAGCATTGCTCATTAAAACGTGATTTAAAGCCACAGGATATGTGATGCTAAGGGCCTGATCCTGAGAGGCACTCAGCACCTCTCAAGGTCAGACGGCAAAAAATATACAGGGTGTGATTCACCACCGTGTGACTTGGGCTGTCTACACTACGCACCTGTTAGCAACACAGCTGTGCTGCTACAGCCGTGCCGCTAAAAGGCGCGCCGGGTAGCCGCTGTTTGTCGGCAGGAGGGAGTTCTCCTGCCAACAAAGCACTGTTCACACCGATGCTTTCCGTCAGCAAAACTTTTGTCGTTCGAGGGTGTGTTTTTTTCACACCCCTGAACGACAAAAGTTTTGTCGTTCAGATTCCAGTGTAGACAAAGCCTTAGTGGCGGCACACCAGCCTCAGACTGGACTAATGCAGTGCTGAATTGGGCCCATAAAAACATCACACTGCACACAGTTGTTCACATGAATTCTTAGTGTAACTGCACTGACTTCAGTGACGCTACCCCAGGGAGGAACATCACAGATTTGGAGACAGATGGATAAATAGAACAACCCAACCTTGCCTCCGTCCCAAACCCAGAACTATTTGTTTATGTCAGGGGATGCGATGGTCCTTTAAGTCCCCAATGGAACTAATTAGCTGCCTCCCAGGGTTCAGGTCACAGCTGCAGGTCACCTGGTCCTTAGATCAAAGGCCAACAAGCAGCTAAATGGAGACTGAGCTCCAGCTGCTTGCTGGGAGCTGGTAGGCACCTCCACCAGGCCCCCAGCTCAGGGGAGAAGGCCCTAGAAAGGGGCCAAGCAGCGGGACATGGTTTATCTGCTTAATTTATCTTGGACTTTTTTTGTTTTGTGAAAGACACTGACATTCTGCTGCAGTTTGAGAGCTTTTATTTGATGCTCTGCCTGGCTTAGAGTTTACTAGCCAGATGCTCCCAGCTCTGTTGGTTCTGCCGACACACGTGTGAGCACAGAGTGGCCTGTGTACATGGGACAGAGTTAATATCTAGGGTAACTCTGTTTTCTTCACTGGCGTTACCCAGAGGAAATGTTTAGTCCTCAACATGTAAGTTAACTGAATGCATGTTGGCAACGGATTTCAAGTTTGTACCCTGCTTTGGGTGCTGTATTCAAATGACGAGTTTCTAAAGAAAATGATGTAAACCTACCACAAGAAATGTTTCCCTCTCAAAATGGAAGCTGACAGTCGCTATTATCGCGCTGGGGAACATTTTCCAAAGCGCCTCTGTTGATTTAGGCTCTTCAGGCCCATTTTCAAAAGTGACTTAGGAACCTTCATCTCATTGCAAATCAGTGGAGCTCAGGTTTCTAAGTCTATTTTGCAACGCTCCAGTGACTTGCAATGAGGTGTAAGTTAAGAACATAAGAACGGCCGTACTGGGTCAGACCAAAGGTCCATCCAGCCCAGTATCCTGTCTACCAACAGTGGCCAATGCCAGGTGCCCCGGAGGCAGTGAACCTAACAGGTAATGATAAAGTGATCTCTCTCCTGCCGTTCATCACCACCCTCTGACAAACAGAGGCTAGGGACACCATTCCTTACCCATCCTGGCTAATAGCCATTAATGGACTTAACCTCCATGAATTTATCTTTTAAACCCTGTTAAAGTCTTGGCCTTCACAACCTCCTCAGGCAAGGAGTTCCACAGGTTGACTGTGCGCTGTGTGAAGAAGAACTTCCTTTTATTTGTTTTAAACCTGCTGCCCATTAATTTCATTTGGTGGCCCCCTAGTTCTTATATTATGGGAACAAGTAAATAACATTTCCTTATTCACTTTCTCCACATCACTCATGACTTTATATACCTTTATCATATCCCCCCCTTAGTCTCCTCTTTTCCAAGCTGAAAATGGGACTTCAGAGGCTAAGTCACTTAGGTGCTGTTGAAAAGCTTACCCACTGTCACTACACGCTACGTGAGTGGGGCGCTATTAGCTTCTTGTTCCCGTTCCTACATCGAATAGAGCGGCTCACCACTCACTCAGCAGCCACCTGAGTGCTGACATTGGCCTTTTGAAAGCGGCTTTGTCCTCCCGTCTTTAAAAGAAACGTGTGAGTGAATTTAGTGCTCAGGCAAGGTGCTGGGTGGCTGGCCTCAGAGGGCTAATTCCTCTGCTTTGTTACAGCCCAGGGACAGCCCAGGAAGCTGCACTGCACGTTTCAGCCCTCACCGCCCCACCGCAGCCGAAAGGGTCACTTCAAAGGGGGCTAAGAGAGCAGGTCAGTCTCTGCTGAGATGGCCAACAAGGATGCCAGTGATGCTGTGATGTGAACTCCTATCTGCTGGAAAGGTGCCTGAAACCACCAAATCCTTTTCACATAGGCCACTGCACAGCCCTGGGATGCTAATTGCCCTCCGCCATTACTGGCCTGGATTAGAACTAGCGACCAATTGGCCAACCTTACTGTAGCCCTTTACCCATCCCCTTGGAAAAGCCTCGCCGGTATTTAAGCTGGCGAACTGCCTCTGGCCAACGCGCGAGACTGTACCTTCCCAAAGGCCATAGGCCAGATTTTTTGGGAGCCGTGGTTCAGCAGCGTCTGCACTGTGAGATGTGGCCTCAGTTGCTGCTTGAAGGCTGCGGTCTGTAGGATACAGGACAGGGGGGAGGCTCCGTTATAATCAATGGCATTCACATCCGCTTTATTCTGCAGCAAAAACTGGACCAAGCTGTGACTGGCATTCTTGCAGGCTTTGTGGAGAGGACTCTTCTCCTCTTCATCTGCGGTGTTGACATCTGCTCCGTACATAACCAGCAATCTGCACACCTGCAAGTAGCTTCCTTGCTCCGCTTGTTCTTTTGCCTGTCCGCAAGTCACGCTGAGTGCCGTTTCTTCCCGACTGTTCTTCCTATCCGCACTGGCGCCGTACCTCAAGTACAGGAGAGCGTGATCATAGAGGCCATGTTTAGCTGCTATGTGAAGTGGTGTCTCCTGTGTCTCTTCACTTGGTAGATCAACCATCGCTCCGTACTTCACCAGAAGTTTGGCACATCTGTAATGAAGTGACACGGCCATTTACTGAAGGAGAAATGGAAGCTGAGTTGTATGACTTGGTTATTATTGGGCCATCTTTTCCACCTCCCATTAGCGAGACCACTAAGATTAGAGAAAACAGATCTACAAGCCCATGAGCTCGAGTGGCCTCCACTGACTTCTGATGGGACTTGTGCTCCTAATTCACTTAGGTACTATTTGGCATGATGGGACACGAGGTTGAAGGAATGGAAACAAGGCTAATTCCTCTGCTTTGTTACAGCCCAGGGGCACGGTTAAGGCTGGGGTGGCCCACCTTGACGGGGTGCCCACGCTCATTCAAAACATATGAGCAGCCTTTATTTAAAAATGACCTGAAATGTAACGTAAATTGTGTTTTCTTTAAGAGCAATGCCCAGCAAAATCGGCAGCCACATGCTGGGCCGCCAGAAGGGGAAAAAATGTTTTGTGTGTGTGCTTTTTAGCAAACACTCTTAACCTGCTACTTATGGCCAGGGCAGAAGAAGTGAGTCTTTTGGCAAGTTCTGGAGGAGGGAGTGGGGGACGCTCAGCAAGCCGGTGCTGTGTGGGCAGCCCGTGTATCGAGGGTGGTGTGCCGGAGCAGGGGGAAGCATAGAGATGAAACTGGTAAAAGGAACCAGGCGGACATCCTGGGTGGGCTGGGATGTGACCTGATAGGAGGTCTGAGACAGAGTGGTACGTAGGCCCTGGAAAGGGAGAACAAGAAGGTTAAGCTTGATGCAGCGAGGAAAGGAGAGACAATGGAGGCATTAAACAGGTGTCGATGCTGCGGTCGAATCAGTGGGTGAGACATCTGTGTTTTGAAGGGGGTGGTGGTCAGGACCGGGGTTCTGGCACCATCCCACCCAGGATAGGGAGCCCAGCACGAGGCTGGAAGGGGCTCCACACACAAGGGAGCCCGCTCAGAATAAAATCCGAGGGTGATGTGCGGGGAGAGCTCTCGGAGTCTGGTAACAGCATGGCATTGGCGACTCGACCTTGAGGCAAACACCCCTTGATCCAGTGTAGAGCACGCTCTGCTCTTCAAACAGCTGTGAGTCATCAGACCTGGGAAGTCTCCTCCGAAGACATCCAGTTTCCAGCCCCCTCTGCTGGGCTTTTCAGGCAACCTCTCGGGAACCCCAGAGAGGGAGCCTGAAATGAGCCCAGAGGCTCTGCATCCTGTCAGGGATGGTTTCCTTGCTTCCCTCTCCCTTATCTATCCAAGGGACTTATGTGGCCTCCATCACCTCAGTGTTTAAAGCATTTATCCGCACAACACTCTCACATGGGAGTGCAGAGCTGCTACCCCCAGCCAGAGCGGGAACTGCAGCAAGGAGAGGCTCAGCAATGGCCACACAGGATGGCTGTAGCGGTGTAGGAAATTGAACCTGGGTCTCCCTGACAGAGCTACACAACAGCTGTGGTTTCCCTGCAGAGCCAGCTGGTCAGCAGGGGGAGGGGAGGCAGCAGGCTGCAGTGCAGAGTAGGGGGCAGACAGGAAGCTCATCAGCAGACTGGGGAGAAAGCAAGATTCTGGCTCCCCCTCCCCAGAAAATACTCCCTAGGGAGAAGGGGGGATCCCCTGGCCCTGCCAGAGCTTAGGGGAAAAGGTCTTGTTGCCTCAGGCAAGACAGGGGTGAGGGGGGAAGGTGAAACTTGAGGAGGAAGCAGGAGTGTGGGGGAGGGGGGTGTTAGAGAGGACTATGGAAATGAGGCCATGCATATTCACTGAGCATGCGTATTGGGGTATTATTTGCATAATCCTCCAAATCCACAGCCTTATCAACACTGGAGCAAGGTGAGAGCAGCCCGCTCCCTGCGCCTAGCCGTTAGCTCATCTCTCCAGCTTTGGGGACTATGGTCCACACAGCCTCCCACAAGCGCTTTCCAGGCGCAGGGGAGAAAGGCGGTCGTCTTTGGCTTATGTGAAAGAGTCTTCTAGCCCCAGCTGTTTAAAAGTTAAGGCTGTGACTCTGGCTGATTGCTGCAAGTGCAAACACTGGGCTAAGGTCCCGGGCCTTGGCCACACGAGGAGGAAGGAAGGGCACTGGTTGGAGAGGTTGACACTCAATACCAACCCCAGGCACTTGACAAATGTTGGGTGTCAGTGCCTGGTTGCAATGCCTGGGCCACGATGGGGTCCGGCGGTATCAGTGCAGACTGCGGCGGTTTCTTCTCCATACGGAAAGCTATGATGCTTCAGCCAGTCCTCCCAGTGCCATCCCTACACATTTGGGAATTGCCCCAAATCCCCAGCTCTCAGCAAGGGCTCTGGGCACGACACAGTAGGTGCTCCTGGAGACCCAGCGTCCACTGGTACAGGCAAGGTTACAAGGCGGGCACTGCGTGTGGATGTGCCAGAAAGGTTTTGTCAAAATCAATGTTGCTCTGGAGACACATTAAACCATTGCAAGGACACATGAGACCATCAGCCAGTTCATGCAATCAATGTGTCTGCAGTCGTTTCATCTCTTGGTGTAGATAACATCCCCGGAGTGTGATGCAGACTATCCATATAATCCAACTCTTGTCTGACATGTATGCCTTAGGGCAAGGGTCTGTGTGCAGTGTGGAAAGGCAAGGTTCTTTAAATAGACGTCAGCTGTAAGTGAATCAGAGAATGAGTCTCAGCTGAAAACATCAAACCCACTGTCTGGACCTTGGCTGCCGGTGGTCAAGGCTGTTCATACTGGTATTGAGCCAGAATAACTAAAAGGGAAGAAAACTTCTATAGCTACCTAATGCATTGACTTGGGCTGCATGGGGTGATGTACATGGGCAGGTTTGGCATTAAAAATGCTTTCTCCACCCATTTCCGACTCTGCCATTTAAGTGACCAAGACGACCACCTGTGCCTCCTCCTAGTTTCAGAAACTTGTAAGGTGCTGAAACATATTCCCTGGCTCTCCAAACGTACCATAACTTTACTCACACTAGAATGGTCTATTTCCAAATTGTTGCAAGGGAAATCTCTCAATAGCCTTGCATCAGTGGGAGAACAGATGTTTTCATTCTGAGGTTAAACCTTTGAGTTGGAAGAGAATTGGGGCATGAGTGGCAATTATCCAACAAGAACTGCTTTTCCAGTTTGTCTTCTTCCTTGGCTAAGCTCTGCAGTCTTTCCTGAGTCCCTCCTTATTCAGACAGAAATCGCACTGATGTCTCGCGGAGTTTTGCCTGAATAAGGAATGTAGGATTTCACCCCTTGTGTGTACTGCAAGGGAACCCTTCCTTTCTTGGTTCAAGCCCACCGAAAGGAATGTGTTTTGTGAGCAGTGTACAGAATTGCTTGCTACCCAACTTTGGGGACTGTCCCACGTGGCAGCACCTGCCATTTCAAGAAGAACAGGGTTTGTGTTTAAACAAAAACATTCCTGTAATACAAGTAATCTTGGAAATTTGCAAAAGCGTGATCGCAGACCGGGGGAGGCTGTCATGAAACCTTGGCCATTAAAAGGACACCCTCCCCTTTACAATATTCTATCACAGCACAGAATGCCTTCTGACAAACAGAAGGGGGTTAAAGATAAACAGTCCACACCAATGGTTTTTTAGTGCAAGTAAGTGAATGTGATAAGCCAGTCTAAATGAATCAAAATTACTGCTACTTTTTCTACTAGAAGTTGACGTTGTAACCGTTGTAACGGTGACATGGTGGCAAAACAATGTCAAATTCTGCAGTACATGCAAAGGGCAGTTGGCACCAATGCCGGTACAACTGGCCATGCTGTGATTAGGATTTCTATTAGGTAATGAGAGGAGGGAGAAGGGGAGACTCACAAGTAATAATGCAAGACCTTGAAAATATTCTGGGATGTAGGTTTCATAATAGAGACTGATGTGACAGTATTGGGCTCAGATGTACAGCAATCCCTATCTCACGGATATTGCCCACATCTGATTTATTTGGTTCTGTGGAGATATTTACTCTCCTTTGTGGCTTGGCCAGTAAAAATCCTGTCTAAATTTTCTTCTTATATATACTGTGCACCTACTTTTTTTGCTCGAGTATGTTTCTACAGAGTGTAGTGATGTTCAGTGCTGCTATTTAACTGAAATGAACCTTGCTCAGGTCCAGACTGACTCATGCAAACTTCAAGCAGGTTTTCTTCCTCCTAGCTCTCCTTATACATTGCCATTTGGCTTTGGTGCCTAGAACAGTCTGACTTGTAACCATGTTAAAGACTGCCAACCAGATGCCTAATGAAAAATCTGTTTGGAGACCCTTCTGACAACATGTTATGTAGCCACCTAATTCTCCTCTCTTCTCTCATTTTTCTTTCATTCAATGGTTATATGTCCATGGAAATTGGAGGTNGCAAGATTCTGGCTCCCCCTCCCCAGAAAATACTCCCTAGGGAGAAGGGGGGATCCCCTGGCCCTGCCAGAGCTTAGGGGAAAAGGTCTTGTTGCCTCAGGCAAGACAGGGGTGAGGGGGGAAGGTGAAACTTGAGGAGGAAGCAGGAGTGTGGGGGAGGGGGGTGTTAGAGAGGACTATGGAAATGAGGCCATGCATATTCACTGAGCATGCGTATTGGGGTATTATTTGCATAATCCTCCAAATCCTCAGCCTTATCAACACTGGAGCAAGGTGAGAGCAGCCCGCTCCCTGCGCCTAGCCGTTAGCTCATCTCTCCAGCTTTGGGGACTATGGTCCACACAGCAACCCACAAGCGCTTTCCAGGCGCAGGGGAGAAAGGCGGTCGTCTTTGGCTTATGTGAAAGAGTCTTCTAGCCCCAGCTGTTTAAAAGTTAAGGCTGTGACTCTGGCTGATTGCTGCAAGTGCAAACACTGGGCTAAGGTCCCGGGCCTTGGCCACACGAGGAGGAAGGAAGGGCACTGGTTGGAGAGGTTGACACTCAATACCAACCCCAGGCACTTGACAAATGTTGGGTGTCAGTGCCTGGTTGCAATGCCTGGGCCACGATGGGGTCCGGCGGTATCAGTGCAGACTGCGGCGGTTTCTTCTCCATACGGAAAGCTATGATGCTTCAGCCAGTCCTCCCAGTGCCATCCCTACACATTTGGGAATTGCCCCAAATCCCCAGCTCTCAGCAAGGGCTCTGGGCACGACACAGTAGGTGCTCCTGGAGACCCAGCGTCCACTGGTACAGGCAAGGTTACAAGGCGGGCACTGCGTGTGGATGTGCCAGAAAGGTTTTGTCAAAATCAATGTTGCTCTGGAGACACATTAAACCATTGCAAGGACACATGAGACCATCAGCCAGTTCATGCAATCAATGTGTCTGCAGTCGTTTCATCTCTTGGTGTAGATAACATCCCCGGAGTGTGATGCAGACTATCCATATAATCCAACTCTTGTCTGACATGTATGCCTTAGGGCAAGGGTCTGTGTGCAGTGTGGAAAGGCAAGGTTCTTTAAATAGACGTCAGCTGTAAGTGAATCAGAGAATGAGTCTCAGCTGAAAACATCAAACCCACTGTCTGGACCTTGGCTGCCGGTGGTCAAGGCTGTTCATACTGGTATTGAGCCAGAATAACTAAAAGGGAAGAAAACTTCTATAGCTACCTAATGCATTGACTTGGGCTGCATGGGGTGATGTACATGGGCAGGTTTGGCATTAAAAATGCTTTCTCCACCCATTTCCGACTCTGCCATTTAAGTGACCAAGACGACCACCTGTGCCTCCTCCTAGTTTCAGAAACTTGTAAGGTGCTGAAACATATTCCCTGGCTCTCCAAACGTACCATAACTTTACTCACACTAGAATGGTCTATTTCCAAATTGTTGCAAGGGAAATCTCTCAATAGCCTTGCATCAGTGGGAGAACAGATGTTTTCATTCTGAGGTTAAACCTTTGAGTTGGAAGAGAATTGGGGCATGAGTGGCAATTATCCAACAAGAACTGCTTTTCCAGTTTGTCTTCTTCCTTGGCTAAGCTCTGCAGTCTTTCCTGAGTCCCTCCTTATTCAGACAGAAATCGCACTGATGTCTCGCGGAGTTTTGCCTGAATAAGGAATGTAGGATTTCACCCCTTGTGTGTACTGCAAGGGAACCCTTCCTTTCTTGGTTCAAGCCCACCGAAAGGAATGTGTTTTGTGAGCAGTGTACAGAATTGCTTGCTACCCAACTTTGGGGACTGTCCCACGTGGCAGCACCTGCCATTTCAAGAAGAACAGGGTTTGTGTTTAAACAAAAACATTCCTGTAATACAAGTAATCTTGGAAATTTGCAAAAGCGTGATCGCAGACCGGGGGAGGCTGTCATGAAACCTTGGCCATTAAAAGGACACCCTCCCCTTTACAATATTCTATCACAGCACAGAATGCCTTCTGACAAACAGAAGGGGGTTAAAGATAAACAGTCCACACCAATGGTTTTTTAGTGCAAGTAAGTGAATGTGATAAGCCAGTCTAAATGAATCAAAATTACTGCTACTTTTTCTACTAGAAGTTGACGTTGTAACCGTTGTAACGGTGACATGGTGGCAAAACAATGTCAAATTCTGCAGTACATGCAAAGGGCAGTTGGCACCAATGCCGGTACAACTGGCCATGCTGTGATTAGGATTTCTATTAGGTAATGAGAGGAGGGAGAAGGGGAGACTCACAAGTAATAATGCAAGACCTTGAAAATATTCTGGGATGTAGGTTTCATAATAGAGACTGATGTGACAGTATTGGGCTCAGATGTACAGCAATCCCTATCTCACGGATATTGCCCACATCTGATTTATTTGGTTCTGTGGAGATATTTACTCTCCTTTGTGGCTTGGCCAGTAAAAATCCTGTCTAAATTTTCTTCTTATATATACTGTGCACCTACTTTTTTTGCTCGAGTATGTTTCTACAGAGTGTAGTGATGTTCAGTGCTGCTATTTAACTGAAATGAACCTTGCTCAGGTCCAGACTGACTCATGCAAACTTCAAGCAGGTTTTCTTCCTCCTAGCTCTCCTTATACATTGCCATTTGGCTTTGGTGCCTAGAACAGTCTGACTTGTAACCATGTTAAAGACTGCCAACCAGATGCCTAATGAAAAATCTGTTTGGAGACCCTTCTGACAACATGTTATGTAGCCACCTAATTCTCCTCTCTTCTCTCATTTTTCTTTCATTCAATGGTTATATGTCCATGGAAATTGGAGGTATGGGCTAGATCCCCACCCAGCTCGTGCAAATTGACATGGCTCCATTTGGCCCTTTGGTTTTTTGAAGGTGACCTNTCTGATTTATTTGGTTCTGTGGAGATATTTACTCTCCTTTGTGGCTTGGCCAGTAAAAATCCTGTCTAAATTTTCTTCTTATATATACTGTGCACCTACTTTTTTTGCTCGAGTATGTTTCTACAGAGTGTAGTGATGTTCAGTGCTGCTATTTAACTGAAATGAACCTTGCTCAGGTCCAGACTGACTCATGCAAACTTCAAGCAGGTTTTCTTCCTCCTAGCTCTCCTTATACATTGCCATTTGGCTTTGGTGCCTAGAACAGTCTGACTTGTAACCATGTTAAAGACTGCCAACCAGATGCCTAATGAAAAATCTGTTTGGAGACCCTTCTGACAACATGTTATGTAGCCACCTAATTCTCCTCTCTTCTCTCATTTTTCTTTCATTCAATGGTTATATGTCCATGGAAATTGGAGGTATGGGCTAGATCCCCACCCAGCTCGTGCAAATTGACATGGCTCCATTTGGCCCTTTGGTTTTTTGAAGGTGACCTGTAAAGCACTGGAATGGGTTACCTAGGGAGGTGGTGGAATCTCCTTCCTTAGAGGTTTTTAAGGTCAGGCTTGACAAAGCCCTGGCTGGGATGATTTAGTTGGGATTAGGTCCTGCTTTGAGCAGGGGGTGGGACTAGATGACCTCCTGAGGTCCCTTCCAACCCTGATATTCTATGATTCTATGATTCTAAAGGACAAATGAAAATCAGACTAACCTCAGCACTGTAGTCCTGGTTTAGGAAAGCCCTTAAGTGTATGTGTATACCAGTGTTCGGTGAATGTTATGTGTCCCCCTCTGTAACCAGTTCACAGCCTGGTACAGGCCCTGGTTCTTTAGCTCAATCTATAGAGACTCACATATTTAGCTCTGGAGGTCCCTGGTCCAATCTCCACTGTTAGTCAAGATGATGGCTATCACATAGAAAGGGCTCATGGGGACTTGAACTGCTGTGGGCCTGAGAACAAGCGTCTTCTCTCCAGGGGAAGCATGTAACCCACTGGTGAGTGTACTATGTACCTGCTGCTATGCCTGATCCACAGAGGATATGGATCTGTTGAAGCTCTCAGCTTGAGGCTCTTTCACTTTCCGCTTTGGCGGGTCCACATTCAGTCCCCATGGTTGGTTAAGATGGGGACGTTTCTGCGTTGCTTAAATGCTTTCCTGAATTGTGGGTGATGAGCTTAGTTCTTCCATTGAACCTACAAGGGGGACATTCAGTACATAAATAAGTGTAGTATAAACTAGCCTCTAAAATAACAATTCTTCATCGTCTCACGAAGTCAGATGGCTGGTTCTGAGAGGCTGGGTGATGCCTGAGAAAATTCAACAATGTTTATGGCCTCTTATTTTTTTATTTGTTTTCTTAAACTCTTTCCTCCCAAAGTTCACTACCAGACAGACACTGCCTTTCACGTCCTTCTAGGCAGTTTGCTGGGATTCTTAGCTTCCTTCTCCACTAGCTGGGGAGACACTTTGGGTGTGTCTACACTGCACACAAAGCCCAGGCTCTGACTCACATTTGAGCCCAAGCCCTTCTTCTGTCCACACATGAATCAGTCTGACGTGGGTCAGCAAGCACTCAGGGCACAGGTCCTTGGACCCTGCTAAGGGGGGTGGGTCAGAGCCCAAGTCCTGTCATTCTGCTGTGCGAATGCAGGCCAAGCCACAGACCCAAGTTAAAAGGTCTGCGTAGTGCAGCATGGATGCGTTAGCACAGTTGTGAGACCAGAGTTGGGTCCAGAAACTGTAAGCCCAGGTTTACAATGCAGTGTGGATTCTCAAGTGTGGTCTTGGAAAACTGAACCCACAAGCTTGGGTCTGACAGATTTGGGTTTATAATGAAATGTAGACATACTCTCAGTGCAACATTAGCTCTGGGGGCGTTAACTTTATGTCCATCTCTGAGAGCGCTCTGCTGCCCATGTAATTACCTCTGAGGAGGAGACAGAAAAACAGCAATGAGGCTAGCTCCCTTCCTTGGTTATGAAGCTCCCTGGAGACCCTGCAGGGTGCTTCCTGCGCATCATGGCGCTTCTGTTCTGCTTCTGTTTTATCTTAAGTAACCAACTTTATTAAGTTAAAAGTATCTCTGCAAACAGATGTGAACAGAATGCGCTAGTACAGCAGAGGTCCTGTTTATCTCAGTGGCTGCCTCTCTCTTTGTGTCTTCCTCTTATAGTTGAGACCTTCAAGCTGATAGTCCCTTGGTTTGTTTCTCTGGTGGCTGGAGACAGGGCATTTGAGAAGAAAGTCCTTGACTCCTGAATTCTGTCCCCACTTTTTGGTGTGACAAAACCCAACTCTCACCAGCCTTCTTTCTGGCCACACTGTATATTCAGGCTTCTGAGGGGGTTGCCAGAAGGGTGTTAGAGTGCGTATGGGAGAGTTCCTTTGTAGAAGACGTTGTTAGGTTTGCATACGTTAGCATTAGTGTAGCGGACCTAGAATATTGCTTTTATCGCAAATGTGTGGTGATCGGTCCATGTTATCAATGTAAGTAAATATATTCGTAGCTAGGCGACAGGGCCTGTATGCCATCTTCTCCTCCTTGACCTCTAGGTTACGGGGGCTGGTGGATGTTGGTGGCCTGACATATACAGGAGGTCAGCATAGACTGTCTGGTGGTCCCTTCTGGCCTTACACACTATGACCTCGCTTCTGCTTTTGACACTATTGATCACACACTCCTTGAATTCTTGTGCTCTTTTGGCTTTCCTGACTCCTTCCTCTCCTGGTTTTCCTCCTATCTCTCCAGTCACTCCATTAATAACTATTTTGGTAATAAAGGTGAGCGACACATAAGATTGCGGGGAAGTAGAGCTGGTCAACATTTTTTGACTGAAAATATCTTCCACAGGAAGATTTTTGTGGGAAAGTGTCATTTGATGCAGTGTATGCAGTGCTGTTGTAGCCAGGCTGGTCCCAGGATATTAGAGAGAGAGAAGGAGGGTGAGGTAATATCTTTTATTGGACCCACTTCTGTTGGTGAGAGAGCTCGAGGAAGAGCTCTGTCTCAGCTCAAAAGCTTGTCTCTCTCACCAGCAATAAAATACATTACGTCACCCTCCTTGTCTCGCTAATTGGAGGCAAGGAGAATTTTCATTTTGTTTCTATCTGAAATTTTTGTTTAGGTTTTTAAAAATCAAGCTATATTTGAAATGTAGAATTTTCATCTCCTCTTTTTGACGAGGTGCAATAACATGAAAAATGTCCAAGTTTTCTTCCCTCAACACACTCTTCTTCTCTTGCCCCCTTTTGCCAAACTAACTTTTTACAGTTTCTCCAACGTTGGAAAAGTTAGAGAGGGAAAAGGATGGAAAAAAATCAAGGAAAAAGTGGAAAAACTCCATGACATAATTCGTTCTGTGGTGAAAAAGAGAAAATAAATAAATAAATAAATAAATAAATAACTGATTATTTAAAAATATAAAATAAAAAATTCAAACCATTTCCAAAAATTTGCCACAGAAAATCAAAATTTTGAATGGCAAATTTTTGTTTACAATTTTTTTTCAGGGGAAAAATGGATTTTTTGACCAGCTGTATTGGTAAGAGTAAATTTTTTCCTCCTGCTCCTGGTCCTGTTGTTGTTACCCTGATCCATATTAGATAACATCCCTTTCACATATCAGAACTCAGCATCCTATTTCTCCAGTGGTTAGTGTTACATCTTGCCTTTAAAGAAAACGTATGTAAATTAAATCAGTCAAAAGTAACTACAAGCCAGTCCAGCTAATTAATGTAACACATATGGACACATCTAGGCTGGAAGTTCAGGGTAAATGCTCTGAGCTCCCTGACACAGGAGAGGCTTTTCTGCCTCTTATTGGTGGACATCTGTCAATAACAACTCTGAAATTCAGTGGTTTGCTGATCCTGCTTCTTCTGCTGAGGCTTGTTTTAGCCATTGAGTTGACTGCATCACCTGGAACGTCTATTTGCTGTGTACTACAGCTCTCAGCACAGAAGCGTGGACAGTGGCTTTCTGGGTGCTCTCCAGAAGCAGAGGCAGTATCCTCCTTGGTTTTGTTGAGATGTTTCCTGTTCCTCCTCTGGGACTGATCTCAGGAATTGTTCTGATGTAGGACCTTGGTGCACAAAGTTTGTTGGAGTCTAAAATTCTTTTTCCTCCAGCAAGGGGTGTGGGGGGGGGGTTTAACTATTTGGCATTCTTGTTGTAATATTTCTTCTCTTCTAGTTTCCTGTTGCAGAGCTCTTTGGAAACTGCTTTAAGGTTAATTATTTCTAGCTCAAGGGCCTTGTTAGGCAGAAGAATAAAAAAACCTTAGTGCCAGTCTATGAACCAATGGACCTTAAGATGTTGTGGAGTGTATTGCAATATTCCAGCAATGCTAAATATGGGTCCCCTGAATTTGCCTGGGGTATTTAAATCATTGTTTTTGCTATTTGTAATGACTCTTACTATGCACAATCAAATACATTAGCAGAAGAGTATGATGTGGTGTGCTTGAATTGATATTTCAAAAAGAAAGGCTACAATGAGCCACTAACTAGTTGTGGGCCATTCTCTATTAGTTCACCAGGTTTCCATGAGCAAGAAGTGATACATGTTCTGTTGTAGCACTGCTACTTGATAGGTCTGTGCAACAGCTGAGTCTTAAAAATGACTGAGTTGTAGTTTGTTACCAAGGGATTATACTTCCCCTTTAATTCACGTAGCCCTTCACCAGCCCTTCACTTAGCCCAAAGGCCATTTGAAATCACACGTGGTTTCAGTGGATCTTTTACATTCTGTTTCCTATAGCATAACATACAGGTCATCTGTGATACCTCCCTCTTCCTAGGCTGAAAATTTCACACATGGATCTTTAGTAGCAGCAGCACCCTCTACCCTTTTGATTTCTTGCAAACATTCTTTAATGGAAAACTTGGAAGCATCAAAACCCGCCGTTCCCAGGTTGCTGCCAGATTCCTTTTCAGACTGAGGAATTCAGGTGGCTTAACTTGCTGTCTTTTTGCAAAGATTCAGTTTACTTCTGACACCATATAACAAGAGCATGAGACACACAGGATGACAGTAAGAGGCTGCGTGTTATTTCCTCGCCCCAGGACCTGGTTAGGGTTCCAGAAAGGTGGCACGCTGTAACAGGGATCGCTGTTCGATGACTAGTACTCCACTCTCCATGCGGGTTCCCCATGGGCTCTGCCATTGGCACCTCCCCCCCTCCCCTTTATAGACCTCGGAGTGATCTTCAGCTCTTATATGTTCTCAGCTACCATATGCATGCTGATGTCCCTCAGATCTGGGTCTCCACTCCTGACCTATCCGCACCTATCCATATCCACACCTCAGCCTGTCTCTCCAAAACCTCCCCTGTGCCTTACGACTGACTTCAGCTTAACATGGCCCGAAACTCACCTCCTTATCCTGCTTCCCAATCTCTCCCCACCATCTCTGTCATTGCAGTTGCCACCATCCTCCTCCCTGTCTCTCAGACTCAGAGCATACAGGTCATCTGTGATACCTCCCTCTTCCTAGGCCCTGTGTATAAATCGTGCTGCTTCTCCCTTCTTAAAATTGCTAAGACCTGACAGCCAAAGCGGCCATCCAGGATCTCACCATCCACTATCTTGATGGCTACAACATCCTGCTCCCTGGTAACACCCTTCACTACCTGTCCCAAGTGGCACAGAGTTGTTTGTTATTTACTTATCGTTGGGCCAGGTCAACAGGGAAAGCTCTTACGAGATTCACAGGAGGCAAACAGCCCTATGAGGTTTCTTTTCTGGATTTCCTGGGTATTATCCCTACTGCTGGGAAGAGAGCATAGGGGTGCTGTGGGTCCTGGAAGGCTGCACCCTTTCCAACCACGGGGATCTCCAAAAGTCACCATGTCAGAGGAGCTGCAGCTGGTTGTGATGGCACCAACCATCAGCTGCGATTGGCAAGGGTCCCTACCGCCATGGGTTGGGGTCCCAGAACATTAGTACCACATAGAAACCTAGGAGGAGAGCTGGGAGAGGGGCCTGGGAGTACCCAGGCACCTGCTCCACCCTCTCCCATTGCTGGCCTCCAGTCCACGGAGCTGCTCCAGAAGCACATCTGTATGAAGCAATGGGGTGGCGTGATGCATTGCCACAGCAGAATCTCTCTTCTCCCGTCCATGTGGAAAACAGGAGATGTGTGAATGGAGGGCCTCGCCGCATGCGCAGGTGGACCTGGAGCATGCCAGCCCATTGCTAATGCTCATGTTCCTCACTGAAAACAATGGCTCTTTTCATTTCATACAATGGTGTCTCCATCTCAGTCGGAAGCAGACAGAAATTTTCCACAGATCCCAGTAGCTCAGCACCAGCGCACCTGACTCTTTCCAGGCTCCTGTTTTTATTTTCTCCTGGCGCCACTGACAAAGTTTAGAAGCAAAGAACCTTTTCTCCCCCTCAATTTTAGTCTCTTTAAAAGAAAAAAAGGAAAAAATCAACTCAATTCTCCTCTTTTTAATCATCCCACCTTTAGCAAAAGGGAAAAAACGACTGAGTGCAGTGAATTTAGAGACTCGTCTTACCCCACCATGTTAATTATCTCTGCTGTAAAAAGGAGGTCAAGGAGAGGAACTCTCTACTAAATAGGGCGAAGTTGGCATGCATGGCTCCTAAAGCGAAGAAGGTAAGAGTGAACTTTACTGGAACTTTTTTTTTTTAAATCTCTTCAAAAAGCTCCTAGATTAAAGCTCTGATATGCTTTTTTTTTGTTGAATTCTCATGGATTCTGAAGCTCAAATGGCTGGAAGGAAGCCCAGGTAATTTTTTTTTATCCCAGTCACTCAGAGGCTCAAAGGTTTTAAGTCCTGCCCCCATGGTGAATTGCCGACTATATGGGAATACAGAAGAACCCGACACATAGGTGTCCTGGCCATTGTTATCAAGAGGGAGAAAAATAAAATAGCTCTGTATGTAGGTCAATGACCTGCTCTTTACTGTCAGTAAAAAATTAAGGATGACCTAAAATCTACTACTCAAAATCAGGGACAAGTAGTCTCTCTTAATCAGACGAAATGTTTATGTTACCAAAAGCTTGACCTCCTCAGTGTCTAACTTTAGCAAAAGTCTTTGCAATTGAAAAGCAGTGGTTGGAACCTCAAAACCGGTCTGAAATGTCTATTAATTTTTGATCCTGCAAGGTAGTTGGCTTAGTTATTGTAGAGGCGCCCGGTAGCGCTGCTGTAGTTAAGGGTCTGCCAACCTTTCCATTATAAAGCCCCAATATTCAAGGGCTTCTAACTCAGCTGTTTCCACATTGCCTCTGTCTGGAACTTGGATTACAGGTTGGCAGCTCAAATGCCATGTCACCCCTGCGTCCCCGTTCCTGTAAAAACATGTAAATCAGCTAAGGTTGGAGAGTGACTAAAAGAGCCAGGCAAAAAATCCTGTGCGGGAGACTTTGATCTTTTATGCCAGCAAGTAAAACTGTCACCCTCCTTCCCATCATTTTTATGGCATGGGAGAGTGAATTTGGCATCTGGGCAAATAAATAGTTATGATTGCAAGGCTGTGGTTAACAATTATCATAGGCTTGTGGACCAAGCTTTCTCTTTCAAGAGAGAAAATATTAAAAGGGAAATTTAGGGATTAATCCTGCTCCGATAGAGATGAATGGGGTAAAAATCAGGTCCTTTATTAGTAATTGTGGCTCAGTGTCACAACACAATATTCATCCAGCTACCCTCTTGGAAAGTCATTTTTGCTTTGTTTGTGTCACGCAAGAGCTTCCCTGCATCATCAAGTTGTTCTTTGATCCACCCATATATTTTGGTTGCATCATTAGTATCTTTTGGTGCTTTGCCAAGATTCACATTTATAGGAAATGCTTGAGAGATTTATGTTTGAAATCTGCCTCCCCGGAGTGGATACCTTCTTTTCTCAGGAGCCTTACTCACAGACCTGTCCAACATCTGGCCCATCATATTTGTGTTCTACTGTAGTGCTACCCCAGACTCTCAAACCTAGTTTTGTTCAGCGTCTCTACCTGTCTAAAGGGGACTGGTTTGAAACCAGGGTGGCACTTCATTGAAACCGGCAGGCAATGAAGTTCACTACACTTGTAAGCATTGTTACCAAGCTATCAAGCTAGCCTAGCTTTTTAAATAAAAAGCTTTCCAAGTTTTAATGATTCAGACACTTCAAGTCATACTGGGCTGAAACTTGACATAGATCACAGCCAGGATGAATGTTTCTTTAAACATTTATGCCAGCGTCTTAATCTATCCTGCTCTAACACATGGCACGTGTATTCTTCCTGAGGTTCCAGACCTTACTTTAGTGCCATGTCAGACTAGAATCAGTACAGTATTTGTTGCAAGACAGAAGGGGCCACAACCCTGACGAAGTGGGTATCTCCTTCTACTCACAGGGCCCCACAGAAGCTAAGGGAATTCACTCCCGGAAGAGGGCACGCAGTGTTTCCACCACCACACCCCTGCAGGAGATATTCCAGCAGAGAGCTGTTTTAAAACCTGCCAGGACCCCTACGTGAACTGCTTGCAGAGACTACCTTGCAGAGGCACTGAATCATCATCATGTTCCATGGTATCCTAGCTACACTCTCTCCCCGGTCATCACCTGCCCCATTGCTCTGCCGACCCCCTGCAGAGGGGGAGTGGGTATTGTGGCAGCTTTCCACAGTCACAGCCTTCACTCTGTGGACTTTCGGGCTCTGGGCACGTGGCAGAAAGTCCGTGGAGTGGAGGCTGTGTGATGGGTGTCTGCCCCACACAAACTCTGAGGGGGTTAATGTGGGCCCATTAAGCTAAGATTGGTGCACCTAGAGGCAAACCAGGGCCTAATGGCAGATGCAGCCCAGCTGGGCAGGAGCTGGAATGGGATTATAAAGCCAGGAAGTGAGAGCAGGGAGGAGGTCTGCAGTCACGCTGTAGAGCAGCAGGTTTTAAACTTTTTGAGCTGAGCCCCACCCCCCCCAAGTTACAATTTTTGATTGCATCCCCGAGACAAAAATAGACCCGTGCAAAAGTATGCTCAATATAGCTGCTCATAAGCCTAGCAGAGACCTTTGCATAGCTTTAATTAAGTTACCTGCAGCTGTAAGTTTCAAATACACAGCTACTTTCCAATGGCACAGCCAAGGCTTCCTCAGCAGTGGGCTGCTTCTACCTTCTAGCCAGGCAGCACCGCTCGGGCAGGGCCAATACCTGCCCCTCACCCCCCTCGGGAAGGCACGTGAGACAGTCTCTGGGGGCAGAGCCAGCGTGGGGCGCAGAGACTGCCTGGAGCGGAAATGAGTGTGGCCACGGCGGATGTTGACGCTGACCCACAGGCTGGGTGGCTCACTGAGGTAAGTCGGGGGGCGGGGAGGGAGGGGAGAGGTGGTGCTCCCTCCCCACCCCCCATAGAGGCTGCCCCAGACCCTGCCATGTGGGGCTGGAATGAGCTGCTTGGCATTGCCACTTGCTCCCCCAGACGTTCCTCCATGCCCCCCGAGGGGGACGTGCCCCACAGTTTGAAAACCTCTGCCCTAGAGGGAAGAGAGTTGGCCAGGGACAGGAGGAGATCAAGCCCTGAGGTCCTGCCCTGGACTAGCGAGTCTGCCAAGAGATCTAGAGAGGCGAGGTAGCCATGGGGAGTGGAGGAAGCTCCTGGGGTAAAGCCAGAGAGCGGCAAGGAGGTAGAGAGGTGAGGTAGGGAGGAGTCCAGGGAAACAGCAGCCGGCTCGGAGACTGAGCAGACCTGGATTGCCAGTGAGAGGGTCCCTGGGCTGGGTCTGGGGTAACAATTGGCCGAGGTTCCCAGTAGCACAGGACCTGGAGACTGCCTGAGACAGTGTCTGGATGGCTTTTCCGGTGGGACTTTGTTATCCCAGAAGGGAGAACTATATAGTGGCCTGCCCGGAAAGCTGAGTCACAATGAAAGAGGACCCGAGTCAAGGAGAGAGAGGGGGCCGCAGTACAAGTAAGCGTCGGAAGGGGGCGCCAGAGGGGGCGAAAGCTAAATCCCCAGACCCAGCCACAAGGAGGCACAGTAGCAGTGAGTGGGGAGCCCTTTACAGGCGGTGACTGTGGAAAACAGCCACTGCACCTTCCCTCCCTCATTCCCCCTCTACAGGGGACCCGTAGGTAGGGAAGACAGTGGGTGAATTTAGCTTAGGGCTGGGCTTTTGGTGAGCAACAGGGTTGAAACAGTGAGCATTTTTGTGTGAGTATGCACAATGTCTGCATAGCATGGCAATGCTGTGACCAATACGTTTGCTTGTCTTCACCGGCCGCCATGTGTCAGAGGGCTGTGTGTGGGGTGGTGTCTCTGATTTGTGCTGACCCTCTGTAAATGATCAGTGAAGTCACGTTTGCACAAAGTGTGGTCATACCATCCCTCCTGAAATTTCACTTCTCTGGGGAATGACTGCTGGTAAAAATTTCATACCTGGTATTTCTTTTCAGATTATTACAACTTAATTAGTTTCTCGTGCCAGTAAAACTTTTTCACAATTAATAAGAATAAAAAACATTTAGTGTGTTTAAACTTCAAAAATATTTTCAGAAATAAAAATAACCGGATAGTGGGTCAAAAAGATTACTTTTTGTGGGCTTTATTTCCCTGTTTGAAATTCACAATCAATGAAACGTGGTAAAAAAAGTCCAAGTTTGAAAAACGTTGACCTGCTCTATTTGAACCCTGCTAGCACCCTAGTTCTGGCTACTGGCCACAGACAACAAGCAGGGCCGGCGGTTGCCTAGGGCGCTAACATTTGGGGGGCGCCGGCGCCCCGGTCGTCGTCGGTGTTTTGGGGGCGGGACCTTCCGCCGCCTCTGTCAGGGGTGGCATTTCGGGGACCGGACCTTCCGCTGCCTAGGGCGGCGAAAAAGCTGGCGACGCTCCTGACAACAAGGGCATGGATTGTAAGGCCCTAACCCTGTCAACACTTATGCATATGCTTTACTTTATTGCCACGAAATCAAACACCTGTGTAAGTATTTGCAGGATTGGGGCCTAAGACAAGAAGCGATATCAATGGGGTGGAAAGAGAGATGCAATCATAGTATGCACATTTAACATATTTAAATGCCCCAGCTATATCCAAGTGCCCTATCACCTATCTTATTAATGGATAACTTTTGGTTGTAGGCAGCATGGAAGAAAAGGGTACTGATTTTGCAGTTCAGCTAGGGGACAGGGTGTTCCACAGAAGCAAGGTACAAGTAGTAAAGGAAGAGAAGTGCCATAGACATGGCCTCTGAAGAGCACTGGGCAGTAACATGGTAGGTTTGGAAGGACTGACGCAGGACAGATGAGATTTGCTCAGAAAATGTAAGAAACGGCTGAGGTCACCGTCTGTTTGGTGACACAGCCAGCTATCTTGCAAGGGAAAGTGAATGTGATTCAATGGAGTCTGGAGGGAGGAAGTTCATATTGATGAAGTTTTTGTCTGTGGGAAGTCTGAGGAAGAATTTAAGATTGAAGAAAGTTCTCAAGGCAGTTGTGTGGCTGCTTGGCTAAAGCGATGAGGAGTGTACGCTGAAGCAAACCCAATGGCATGTTTTAGGGCATGTGCTTGCTAGAGGATGAAGGAAGAGCCAGAGGACTCCTAGAGCCAAGCTATCGGACTGTATTAGAGCTGATGCTGTTTCTAGATATAAAGAGTGAAGGCAAATTTATACCTAACTTATCCTCAAAAGGCCAAGCTATTTATGTGATTCTTAAAGCCCTAAGGATGTGGGCCAAGACACCAGAGGAGGGATGGTGCAGTGGTTAGGGTGCTAGCCAGAGACCCATGTTCAAGGCCCTGCTCTTCCTCAGCCTTCCTGTGTAACCTCAGACTCTGTGGCTCCGTTCCCCATCTGTGAAATTGAGGTAATACATCCCTACCTCACAGACGCATTGGGAGTGGTGCAGATACACTGGCAAGGGGCACCAGAGGATTTAAACAATCTCTTAAGCAGGCTTCTATTGACCATAGCCCCATTACTGGCATTTGATGGTGTTTCCAAGCCTACCGTCATTTCAGCAGCTGCCAACAGCTACACCCTTGGTGAGTTGCTACTCTAGTGGCACAGATACGGCTGGCAGCTTATAGCCTATTCTAGGTACCTTTGTCCCCCAAAGAGAGAATGTTCCCCTCTGTAGGGGTGTGCAAGAGTTTAATATGCTACTTGTACAGTCTTGATCATTTCAAGTTGCCCACAACCACAAGCTGCTCTTGCCATTAATAACTAGAAAAGACCTGGCCTCTGCCAGACCCACCACCAAAGACAGAACTGATTAAAATAGCCATTACTGCTGGCACCCCCCCCCCCCACTGCAACAGTGTGCAATAGACATTGCTGGCCAAGTTACTTGCCACGGTCCCACATCTAGCTCATGAAATCTATGCTCTGAAGCTGAAGGTCTGATTAAGTATGGTGATATTACTCCAACAGTCCTTGCAGGATACATGAAGGATACCAGGGCTTTAGAGAACGCTGGGATTGAGCCCAAACGGCAGTGTGGTGGCCCAGCACAGGGAAGAGCCTAAAATCTAAGATAGAATCACGTGAGTCTTGCAGAATGACCAGGAAGACATCTCAGAGAACTTCATATCTTCCATGTAAGTGTTCCAGACACTGCATCTGCCTTTGGGAAAGAATAGCACCAGAGCTGCGTGAAAGGGACAATTTTTTTTACATCTGTAGACATTCTGACTAGACCTACAACTCTCCAGGTCAGAACATCTTGTCTCATGTGGCATTCTGGAAAGAGAGAGTCCCTGATAATGGACCGCAGTTTGCCAGCTCTGAATTCCATGCTTTTGGGAGACTGTGTTATTTCATGCATATGAACTGACCGGTGGAGAGAGCAGTACGACTAGCTAAGAGCATACAAAAAGTCCCTGTATTAGCTCTGCTGAGTGATAGGGCATGGCAGCTGATGATAGGTCAATGGTAACATTTGGATCCAATGTGAAAAAGTAAATCATCATCCTAAATGGCCTGGCTTAAAGTGCACAAGGCTGAGAGGTGCCAGATCTATGAAGTTTCAGGCTGTCTTCCTTAGCTGCTGGCATGTAGCTCAAAACGTACCCACATTTAAAAGAAAGACACTTAATCTTGATAAGACTGGATAAGGCAAAACATTGGCCACCACCCATTGTCACCAGATGTAGCTGTGCTCCATTCCTGGGCCCCATGGGAGTCCACCTGACAGAGACCAATTGAAGTCCTCACTAGAGCTGGCTGGGATTCTTAGATGACACGTCTTACTGTTGGAAAATACCAATTTATCAGGAAGATTTCTCAGCGCCATGGTGGAATTTCTGGTGTCTGAGAGATGGCAAGCACGGCCTGACAGTAGCTGAGTGGCACTCATTTGGGATGTGTGATACCCAGGTTCAAGTCCTGCTCTGACACCACCAGAGCAGTGACTTGGACGTGGGTCTGGGTCTTATACATCTCCAGTGAGGGCACTGACCAGAGGGCTATTCTGGGGTGGCTCACGGATGCGCCATGAGAAAATTCAAAAGGTCTTGATTTTATCCAAGTGTAAAATGAAACAAAATGCCAACACCCTCAAACTTTTTCATGACTAGAATTCCTGTTCCCCCCCCAGCCACTGAGTCCTCACTACAGAAGGACCAGGCAGCACCCACAGCAGGTTCCAAACCCAGCTCGTTTGTGAACCTACTTGCATCATGGCCAGGGTGAAGGGACGTAATCCTGCAGAGAAGAGTCCTAACCATACTGAACATGAGTCTCCACTTGTTTGGATTTGATAAGCGCTGAGAGTCAACTGGACAAAATCCTCTTCGAGGCTAAATTGTGACTGGATCTCGACCTAGAATTAGTTAAACGTTAATTATTGTTATAGATTATGGGGAAAAGAGGTGGGGGGAAAGATGTGAAGTCGCGGGTACTGCTTCTTTACAGGTGTCGCAGTAAGCTGGAAGCAGCAGATGGGCAAAGCTTGTAGGCATAAGTTCCACACTGAAGCAGAGTCACTTTATTAGAATACAGGAAACAAGCATTTTTGCTGAAGTTCCTTGTTCAGTGTTAGAAGAAAGAGACTGATTTTGTCATTGTCACATGGCAGTAATAGGTTTGGTAAAGCAGGTGTGCTGGAGCTGCTAAGCAGGGGACTACAACTCCCATCAGTTCCCTCCCCACTGCACATCCTTCCTGCTGGCTAGGTAATGAGACAGGTCCTGAAAGTGGCTGGGGTTAGTTGGGAAGTGGCAGCTGGCCTGCGTGGCGAGCCAGGAGCGGCAAAGAAGCTGAACGCAAACTGGAGTCCCCAGGAACTGTATGCAGAGCTGCGTGTGGAACAGGGTTGTGAGTGCCCGGTGTTACAGCGGGGTGCAGGTCTGGGTGAGGCTTATGGGGGAGCAGCAGTGGCTGGGCAGGGAGCCTGCGCAGAGGGGCCCCAATGAGACACGAACTGAGCCTGGCCTGGAAACCTACAAGCTCTTATTTGCTGGAAAAGAGACTGGACTGTTTTGGAAGTTTGCCTGAAAAGGGTTGTGCCTAATTCTGCTTTCAGTTAGTATAGAACAGGGGTAGGCAACCTATGGCACGGGTGCTGAAGGCGGCCCGCGAGCTGATTTTCAGTGGCACTCACGCTGCCTGGGTCCTGGCCAGCGGTCCGGGGGGGCTCTGCATTTTAATTTAATTTTAAATGAAGCTTCTTAAACATTTTTAAAACCTTATTTACTTTACATACGACAATAGTTTCGTTATATATTATAGACTTATAGAAAGAGACCTTCTAAAAACGTTAAAATGTATTACCGGAACGCGAAACCTTAAATGAGAGTGAATAAATGAAGACTCGGCACACCACTTCTGAAAGGTTACCGACCCCTGGTATAGAATAAATCAAGAGTAATTCCACTGAATTGAATGGTATGATAGTAGCGTGGACTTGGCTTGAAGTCAGAACCCGGCCAACAGGGCCAAATTCGGCTTGAATATAAACAGTAGTGAAAAGTTATGTCAAGGGTCAGAGAGGGGTAACCGTATCACTTGTATTCAATGGGCATGCAGAATTGGTACCCCTGCATGCAGGTAAATCTTGATCAGTCACATGATGTAAAGCCAATGTGACCCCAGTGGGGGAACTGCTTCAGTTTTTTCCATCAGAATAGAAATGACAGCATGCCCTAGACGGTGCAGTAGGAGGGGCTTTATCTTTTGTTGTGCACTGCTCTTCCTCAGTAGCGGCGCCAGCTTTGCCGGCGCCCTAGGCGGCAGAAGGTCCCGCCCCCGAAATCCCGCCCCCAACAGCGGCGGCGGAAGGTCCTGCCCCCAAATTTCTACGGGCGGCGGGGGCGCAGGCGCCCCAAAATAGCAGTGCCCTAGGCAACCGCCTAGGTCGCCTAATGGGTGCGCCAGCCCTGCTCTTCCTGCTATACTCAACTCTCACTCCCTTGGCATGTAAGTTACCCATTTTGCACAACCACCGAATACCAAATCAGTGGAAGGGACACAGCTTTACCACGTTCATCCACTTGGCAGTGGGTGTTCCATGTTCATTCTTCTCTCCAGGACTGTGGCATATGTAGGCTGTGGTTATTAGCATTGTTTTTAGGCTGACCAGGTAGCAAGTGTGAAAAATCGGGACAGGGGGTGGGGGGGTAATAGGAGCCTATATAAGAGAAAAACCCAAAATCGGGACTGTCCTTATAAAATCGGGACATCTGGTCACCCTGACTGTTTTCTATGTACTGCTGCACCTTGATATTTTTAAAAGGAGTCTGCCTGGCTGCAGAGGCGACTGGTGCCTGCCGATAGTGGGGGGGCAGAGGGAGGGCAGCGGACTTCAGCAGTGTTACTGAGCATGCTCAGTCCGTGTGAGCATGCTCAGTACAAACCAAGCAGCAAATCGGGGGGGGGGGGGGGGGGGGGGGGGGAGGGGAAGAAGGGGACAAAAAGATCCGCGATGCCCCCCCCCCCCCCCCCACCCATGTGTCACATCTGCCTGGCTGACTTAGTGAGGCAAAGTTGATACAGGATGTTAGAGGCGAGAGAGCCACACGTTCACACTGAGATCTCTCCTGGAGACAGCTTTGCAATTTTCCTATTCCAAGATATGAAAATCAAACTTGTTTTGTGGGAAAATGTAAACCTTTCCCGGTTTTGCTCAGACGTACTCCATCTAAATCAACTTTTTGTTCTGTCAGCCTGAAAGTCTAACTGGTCTTGGTGTTGCATAATCTCTCATCACCTAGATAAAGCAGAGGGGTATGATAGATGGAGTTAAGCTGCAATTGTGGTGTACACATCAGTGCATTGGACTTAAAGATTCTATGCCTGGAGGTTAGCCAAGGTAAAATCCAGCTCCCTGTTGCTATATTGGCTCTGCAGGGCTAACAAGTAGTAAAAACCTATTCCAGTCATTAACAGAGTCAGGAGAGGAGATGCTGACTACACACAGGAAGTACATCTGGCGTGTAAGAAGCAGTCAATTTGATGTAAGTTCTTCTGACTCTAATTCCCCTTGAACTCAGTATTATAGGGGAAAGTCACTTTGCTTGGGGCAGGTTAGTGCTAAGCAATCGCCAAGATGCTATAGGCTCTCTAGGAGTCTTTCTATAGGCTCCAGTGGGCTCTGGATCAGGCCCATGTAGAGAAGAATATATGGACTGGTGGAGAGAAGAACTGCACAGGGAAGGTTAAATGGAACATTACAATGGCAAGGGCGGTGGTGGTTAATAATGGGAGAGAAGGGGGGGTGTGGGTACATGCTGCCTGGCACAGCCCTCTTCTTACCCCAGCGTGTTCTGGTTGGTGCACAGATGCAGTGGTGCCAAGCCTTCCTCGCTCAGGAGGTTGGGGTTGGCTCTGTGCTCCAGCAGCAGCTCCGTGCAGTCCGTGTGGCCCCCCTCGCAGGCCTCGTGCAGCGCACTCTGGCCTCCTGGAGCCATGTTGGGGTCTGCCCGCCAGAACAGCAGGTGACGCACACAGGCAGTGTGTCCATTTCTGGCAGTGATGCACAGTGGGGTGGTCAGTTCCCTCTTGTATTCTAGGGACCACAGGCCTGTAGGGCAGAGAGAGAGAGAGAGAGAGAGAGAGATGTGAGAAGGATGGACTTGTGGTTAGGGCACAGGATAGGGACTCCTGAGATCCAAGCTCTGCCACAGGGTTCCTGTGTGACCTTGGGCAAGTCCCTTAATTTTTAAATGCCTCAGTTTCTGATCTGCAAAGTGGTAGCCATGCTTCCCTTCCTCCCAGGGCTGAGGATAACTTCATTAGCAGCTGCCCAGCATTGATCATTACAGCGCCAGAGGGAAGCCAATACATGACTGGGGTGAGTGGCAGACACAGATGTCAGAGACTTTGCCCTTTTACACCAGATAGACAAGGTGGATGAGATGAGATCTTTTATGGACCAGCTTCTGTTGGTAAGAGAGACAAGCTTTTGAGCCACACAGAGCTCTTCTTCAGGTCTGGGAAAGGTACTCCGAGCGTCACAGCTAAACACAGATTGAACAGCATATGTGCTGCTAACTGCTTCTGCTATGCTAAGGGCCCATTCAAGGTGAAGTGGCCTGTTATTTTATACAAGACATACAGTAAATGTTATACTTTTCAGCTGCACAAACTAAGGCCCTGTCTACACTACAAAGTTATGTCAACCTAACTTACGTCGGCACACAGCCCCGGCAGTTAGAAAATGGCTTGTGTGTGCACACTTAGCTCCTGGTGTCGGTGGTGTGTGGTGTCGGTGGTCTTGTATCAAGAGTGTTGTCAGTGTGGGGCATTGTGGGATGGCTCCTGAAAGGCAGTAAAAGTCGACGTATGCAGCGCAGTGTCTACAATGATGCTGCGTCGGCCTGTGTACGTTGACCATGACTCTACGCCACTCGGGGAGGTGGTGTAACTAAATCAGCATAGTGTCAAGTATCAGGGGGTACCCGTGTTAGTCTGTATCCACAAAAACAACAAGGAGTCCGGTGGCACCTTAAAGACTAACAGATTTATTTGGGCATAAGCTTTCGTGGGTATGTTGCCCACTCCTATACCACTGTAATACCCGGGGGTGCTGAAAACTAAGACAGCGCAGCCAGCATCCAACCCTGCTGGACAATGGACAGCCAGCCTATGCAGGGATGAGGAAGAGGGTGACGGTGGATCCGTGGGCATGTGACTATGGCATGGTTTGCCAAGACTCTCTTATTTTAAAGCTAAGGTACCATTTGATTTTGACTTGTTAGTAATCTTTGCACCGGATGCAAGAAATAATCTATTGGTTTTGAAGTGTCAAGTGGCAGAACTTCTGGTCACAAGATGTGAACTTTCTATCAATATCAATTACGTCCGACTTTGTCGTGCTCTCCAATATGGATGTGCAAATCCCCTTAAAGTCACTGGCACATACATCTCTCAGGGGAGCCTATGGGCCTTCTGATGTATACTTAGCAAACGTTAGAGGCTTCCAATTTCAAATGAAAAACATTTGTGAGCAGTGATATTGAACAGCAACAAATGTGCATGTTCTTTTGAAAAGAAAAGGGCCTTTCTTTAAGGTACCACCGGACTCCTTGTTGTTTAAATCAGCATAGATAGGCAAATTACATTGATGGGAGCCAAATTTAAGTGAAGACATTTCCACAGTGACGTAAGGCAGCTTATGTCGACCTAACCAGGTAGTGTAGACCAGGCCTGACAGCGGGAGCAATTAAAATACAAAGCAAAACAAAGAGACTTGGCACCTGTGGGCCCCCTCCCTTCTCCTGCCTGGCACACAGTGCACAGGAAAAGGAATTTGAGAAAGTTTTGACCTGCAGAAAATGCCTGTGCGTTTGCAGCTCTTTAATGCACATTGCTCTCAAAAAGGATTACCGGCTCCTCATTCAACACAATTCTGGTTTATTTCTTTCCCCCTTTTTAGTTCTCTGTGTGTGCAGCCGTTGCCCTTTTGCTGAATAAAAAGAGCAGTGCACTGTACATTTTTTCGCTCTCTGAAAACTTTGGGGCTTTCAAAAGGCCCGTTTAAGGTTGTTAGCCACTCTGAGCAGTGGTGGCTATAGGGGAAAAGAAAATTCCCCAGTGAATGCACATCAATGGGCAGGATTTCACATGGCAGGAATACCGTCTTATAATGATGGAAGAATCGATATCGTGCCTGTAATGAGCCGCAAAGGGTACCTTATTCCGAGACTTAACTTCTTCCCCTGAGCCCACGCTGAGAAGTTTTAAAAGACAGCTCATTAATTACCCCCCTGCATCTAATACAGATTTGTAACCTGTTGAGGGCCGTGCCTGGCCCCTGGGTGTGCAGCTTACCGTTCATCCAGGGGGAAAGCCTGCGTTAGCTGGACATTTAGCGGGCCTGAAGTAACAGAGCCAAAACAGGAATTTGATACGACAGTGACCCTGGACATGACAACTGCCCTTGCACGGATAGAGTTTGGATTTGCAAAGAACTATATGCGTGCATTCCAGTCAAGTGGCTGGCTTCTCTGCCTCATAGCGCCTGTGTGAAGCTAGCCATCAGAGATGTGCTGGCTGTTCGGTTCCACCGCCCCCTGCTTGCTTTATGTACACACAATCCCCTGAAGTCAATATGCTGTCACACACAGCAGGTCAAGCCCCGCCTTCTGTAGATCACGAGCGACATATGTTTGGGAGCAGGTACACCCTCTCTCTAGGTACTCCAATAGCGCTATACTACCCAAGTTGTGCCACCAAAACATACATAAATCGATTTCCCCAGCATGCTGGTGAGGCATTGGCAAGGGACGTATTATCCCCTCTTTAGACATGGGCGACTGAGGCAGAGAGATGAAGTGTGGAGTGATGAAGTTCCAGATATCACAGGGAGTCTGGGGCATAGTGGGGGGTCGCCCAAGTCCCAGGCTAGTGCTTTCCTCTAGTGGCACATAACCAGCCTTCCTCCCTATGCACAGGTAGAAATCCTGCACATGATTTTATCCCCTTCCCTTCAGTTGTAGCCTCAGGATACTAAAAATCCAGCGGCCAATGATGCATGCATGTATGGTGTAACTCCTCCCCCAGACCCTTCCATTGCAGGAAGGATGGAGGCTATTGTTTCAGACCGAAGTTTTGGATGGGAAGATTTTGCGATTGCATTGACTGCCTATTTTGGGACTGCATTTGTCCCAGCTTTTCCCATCCCTTGAACCAAAGGAGGTGCCGGGTAAGCGCTATGAAATGTTACCGATCCCTTTCAGTATAGACACAGTGACACATCCCTAGTATCCAGGACAGCGTTTAAAGAACTGCTTAGACAAATGTCTCCCCTTGAGCCTCTGGGATGGGTTCAAATCGTATTTCTGACTCCACTCCCCAAGCCAGGACACTTCGCACTTCATGGCAACAGCGGAGAGGGAATTTAGCTCAAGTGGCTTCTGAAGCAGACGAATCTGAAGGGGCAAGTACAGGGCCTGTGACCTACAACTGAGCAGTTACGACTCTAGGTGGAGGCCCACGTTCATACTAGTCGTGTGTTTGTTCGTAGGGGGCGAGGGCTCAGCCTAAAAGTCAAACGCTCGGTTTCTGCATATTTTAATATGTACAGTGTAACAAGAGCAATTAAAAATAAACCTTGTCAAAGCAACTTAGCCCCATTCTGACTTGAATGACTCTTTTGTCGATTGAGGCCGTTTCAGTTACACTGGTAGGAGCCCTGCCCGGCTTTTTCAAGCCCTGCCTCAGCAGCTATATGCCTAACTTCAAGCAGGGGAATAGTCCCATGGAGTTCAACCTTGCCTGCTTTAAGGAGAGGCACAAGCTGAGCTGCACTTTAGCCCTCTGCAGTGTGGCCTAGTGGACAGACTGGAACTTGGGAGACCTGAATTCTATTCCTGGCCAGCCTGGGGAGTGATCTCACTGTGTGCGGTGCTTACGCTTGGGCAGAACTGATTGGAAACTGGAATTTCCATCCGGTGGGAAATTGATATTTGTATCCTGAACTGGGACAAAACCCTGAAATAACGAAGCTTGTGGCACACTAAGGAGTTCAGAAAGACTTCGATTTGGAAAGGTTGAAACGCCATGGAGAGGCAGTGGTGCATCATGGGAAATGTAGTCCAGCCAGTGAGCTGGGCTCATAGGGGAGAATGGGAGCATAAGGAATCCAGACGTACAACTCCCATCAGGCCCTGTGGCAGCTCAGGTGGTCACAGGGATTAACACTGACCTGAAGGAAAACATTTCATTTCAATTTTCTCGAATGGAAAATCCTGTGAAAAGCCCTCTCCTTTCCCACGGGAGATTTTGTTTTCAGTGAAGCCCCATTTTCTGACACTCGGGTGCTTTGTTCAGTGTTTTTATCCAGTCCTGGCACTGGGTATATAGTTCCATTGCCCATGATGGGCTAGGTTCAGCCTAGGCATTATGTAGGTGCCCAGTGGGAGGGAGGGAGCCTGCGCAGAATGGCATTGTGTGCTCTGCATATTGCAGGCTCTGCTCCCTCTCTACTTCCCTAGGGGGAAGTAACGTGCTAACGAGGGGCTAAGAATAGGCAGAGCCTGGGTGTAAAATGCTGCAGGGATATAGCACATTGCACGCTCCCCCTGTCACTGCAGAGCTCCGGGAAACCTTCCATCTCCCCAGGGCAGGACATCTCCAGCGTGTCGCTCTGCACCCCTTTATCACCCTGCCCCGAATGCAAAGCTGCCCGTGAGCGGCACAAACTGGCCCCGTGGGACTATGCTTGGTAGTAAGCCCTGTGGATACAATGTTCAAACATGCCAAACTGACCTATTAAAAACAAGTTAGGCACTTTAGGCTCCTAAATCACTGAACATTTGTACCCTAGATCGGTTAGTGAGAATTTGCAGAATCAGGCCCTTCATTTTTTTTTAAAATTTTTTTATTGAGATATACCTATCTCATAGACAGGGAAGGGACCCCGAAGGGTCATCGAGTCCAGCCCCCTGCCTTCACTAGCAGGACCAATTTTTGCCCCAATTTTGCCCCAGATCCCTAAGTTGCCCGCTCAAGGATTGAACTCACAACCCTGGGTTTAGCAGGCCAATGCTCAAACCACTGAGCTACCCCTCCCCCCTGTCTAGAGCACTTGCTAACAGCGAGGCACTGCAAACGTTTAGCACAAAGGCTGCATCCACGGAGCATATGGTCTAATCATCTCAAAAGAAATCAGACTCCTCTGTAACATATTAGCAGGCTACTTAAAAACAGAGTGTAATTCATTGAATATAAACACACCGCACCTTTCTCTCAAGCAGTGTTAGTAAGTGCCTGTTTACTTTTGAAACTGGTCCTTGAAAGCAAGAGTACCTGACAATCCAAAAGTGGCCAGGCTTTTCACTTGCCATTCCAGCTCATTTTTACTGATCTCAAAAATCAGATTGACGTCTTCATAATATTTATCAGTCAGGACCTTGAGGTTTCTCAGGTCTCCCGTGACCAGCGCGGTATAGTACTTTTCCGCTGGAGCATGAGCCATTAATGGGTGCTCTGATTCCACTTTCCGAAGGATCTGTAGCTTCTCTATAACGGGTCCTGGCAGCTCATCCATTGCAATGCACTGCAACTTATTTTAGTACAAGACCTAGCTGTGTGGATAGATGGTCTTTTATAGTTATTTCCATTGTCCTGTTACCATTGTCCAATTATAATCCAGTTAGGGCTCTATTGTTGTTGTATTTATAACTCCAGTGGGGTCAGATGATAATGGTTACTTGATACAGCACGGGTCATATGGACTTCTGGATACAGCAACAGCAAGCCTGCCTAGTTATATATATATATACATATGTATGCATGTAATCACAAGGTGATAGCTAAGGTCAAATGTTCACAGTGCAGCTTTGTGTCAGCACCTCTGTGATTAAACTCCTGTTTTAATTCCAGACAGCAGGTTGGCGGAGAAAGAGACCAGTTTAATCTGGGAGGAAAATTTCCCCATAATAAAAGAAACCACTTACCCCAAGGCCTTTAACTTCTCTTTTTCCCTAGCTGAATGAATTTATATCACTTGTATTCTTCTGGAGTCGGTGTAAAAATACACGTTGTAAGTGGTTTAGCTGGGAGACTGATTTTTTCAGGACTATGATCCATATTTCCAGCGCTATCCACTGTCATATGCTTTTGAGCACAAAAGAGCCATTAGGGGCAATTGGGTTTCACATTAAGTGATAATACTGTGCTGCAGAAGCCGTGCTCAGAATAGTGTCTTCTGAGTATCTCAAAGCACTTTATAAACATGAATGAATTAAAAACTCACAGCACCTTTTGATCTAAGGATTAATATCCTGGTGCTATGTATAGCAAACAGACAGAACCTAATCCGGTTACCATTTAAATTAATGGCAAAACTCCCATAGACTTCAATGGGGTTGCAAGGATGTGAGGGTCAGTTCAGTTGCTCTCACTGAAGTCACTGGGAGTTTTACAATGGGAGCAGGATCAAGCCCTAACTAATATACTCAAGCTCACGCAGGATGACTATGCAGAGTCAAGAATTGACGATGGATCGCATGACTCCCAGTCTGATGGCTTAAGCACAAGAACATTCCTCTCAATTAATAGGTTTCATATAATCTAAAACGTTAAGATCCATGTCCTAACTGCGCCCCCCCCCGAGTAAATCTCCAAAGAAATCTCCTTGAGAAAACACAATGACCTAAAGAAATTGCAACCTAATGAAGCCAGAAAACAATGTACAAAAATGGAGGCGTCGTGGCCTTGTGCTGCAATTCTATTACATCTCCCAAACTAAAGAGGGTCACTAGTTGGATGGAATAGTTGACAGAATATGGAGGTGAGGATGGAAGTGATTTTGGCGTTTCCGTAGAGGGTGTTCTCTACAATCTGACAGCTTTCCATTGTTTCCCAGAGTTTGTCAATGTATTGCTTTGTTTTCCTTTTACCTTCTTTCCCACAGACCCATGTGTATGTCCGCATTCATCATTGTGCTATCACAGGGGTCGGCAACCTTTCAGAAGTGATGTGCCGAGTCTTCATTTATTCACTCTAATTTAAGGTTTCGGGTGCCAGTCATACATTTGAACGTTTTTAGAAGGTCTCTTTCTATAAGTCTATAATATATAACTAAACTATTGTTGTATGTAAAGTAAATAAGGTTTTTAAAATGTTTAAGAAGCTTCATTTAAAATTAAATTAAAATGCAGAGTCCCCCGGACCAGTGGCCAGGACCCGGGCAGTGTGAGTGCCACTGAAAATCAGCTTGGGTGCCGCCTTCGGCACGTGTGCCATAGGTTGCCTACCCCTGTGCTATCATGTCTGCAGTATAGACGCCACTTTAGCCTCTTGTGCCACCTCTTCAATGCTACTGCAAAGAATCAGAGGACCTTGTAACGAAGCATGTTGCGAAAGTCACATTGAGCTTCTTCTACAGTGCAGCGTCCTGAAAGTTGTGCTAGACCCCAGCCAAACTCCCAGATCTGAACACTTTCAATCTTTCGAGGGACGGGTGAATTTGAAATCAGATCCGGACCTGACTTTTGTGTCTCAGCCCAACCTGCTAGAGAACTAGAACTAAAATAGAACATGGATTTATCTTAACTGGTATGGCTTCAACTCCTCAGTATTTTATTTTTTCTTTTGGCTTTGAGAGAGGGACTCTTCCTGAACCATAAAATGACGTCTCCACGTGTGTCAGCACCTGAAGTTCATCTAAGATCATCCAAATCTTTTAACATTTTTCTTAATTTTCCTTCTCCCTCCAAATCCAATCAGATTCTTCCCATCCTCTTGTCCCCCCTTGCCTCTCCAACCTTCAGCTGATCCCTAGCCTCCAGTGCCTCTTCCGCGTCTCATCCAAGCCTCTGTGCTTGTTGATATTCCACCGGGCAGGGGAGGTCTCTGGCGATGTGCTCTATTCGTCCTCCATATATTACGTGGTTGACTTGAATGTTGCACCATTGTAATATGGCAGATGTCCCAATAGATCTTGCTGACCCTTCATGCACCCCAGAGGTGTCTTTGAGCAAAGGCAGTAAACTTTTGGGGTAAGTAAGGAAGGTAGGGGCAGGAATGAGTGTATCACTTTAACTGTTTTGAACCTGAATGTACAGTAGTTTGGGCTTGGTTTGAGATTCGGGTTGGTGTTTGGTTCATATCGTCTCATAATTTCTCCCAGCAATTAAACTCGTGGTTGCCATAGAGGAAATCTGGGTTTGGCTCCTGATCTTTTATTTCCCACCCCAGGTGCAGCTGGGAACGCTGGGAAATCAACATGTTCTACTGTAGGAAGGGATTATCTTCTCACAACCCCTCTCTCTCCCCCCCCCATGCAAGTTAGGGAACAGGGCTGATATGTTCAGTAGAGAGCCTAGTCCTCCTCGGCCACAAGAATGTGAAGTGGGACATATTGTGAATGGAAAAGAGGGGTGTGAGTAGCACAGGAGTGGAAAGAACGGGGGAGAAAATCCCCAAAACTTAAACAGCCAGAGACAATGTGTTACAATATTCAGATCCGTGTTTCATCCCTCTCCCTTTTTATGAGCCATTATTTCCATCCAATTACTCAAATGTTGTGGTCAGTGCAGGAACACAGTTACAATAATAACAGCATTACTAACATCTGAGGCTAAAATTAGCCACGACTGGGAGGATTTTAATAATCCCTAAGTATCCCTAAGTGGTGCATGTAACAAACACCAGTCTGTCTCGGTGACTTCACTCACATGCTAGCTAAGGCAAGCTGGTTTTCCACTGATTAGACGCTACGGTATGAAGCTCAGGATGAAATCGTATTTTCATGTTTTTAGTTAATCTTAGGGGTCATAAAATTAGCACTGATTCCTGGCAGGTGGATTATTGTGGATTTGTTGGTCACTTTCTGAAGTCTGTGCACTTCTGAGTGAAATCTTGGATACATAGAAATGCTGCTGGCTAATAAACAGTAAAGAGCAAGGAAGGCTCCACAGTTGGATTGCTAAAAAAGCCGAGGATATAAACCTCATTGCTCCATGAGAGAAAAAACTGTAACTAACCAGCAGCTTTGGATCTAAAGTTGTCCTAATTTGTTAGAAGTAATGAAGAAATTTCATAGTTGTGACAGAATTTGGATGTATATTCAAAAGATTTTCAAGAAAGGGAACTTCATACAGACACTGTGGGTGAAATCCTCACCCCATTGAAATCAATGGGAGTTGCACCATTGACTTCAGTAGAGCCAGGATTTTATACCTACTTCTGTACACTTTGTACAGTAGAGCACCATATACCTACTTCTGGACACTTTGAGTTGCTTGCTTTCGGCCTGTGCACCATTTTCGGATACTCTTCCCTGGGAATCAAGTGTGACTGGGTTTCTTTTGTTTTCTACTAATGATATTCAATGGTCCGAAATTACTGTATTTTTAAAACCAAAATCCATTTCAGAAAATAAATAATCCTGATCAAAACTACAGTAGACATTGTCCTATGCTCCTTAAAATATGCCTTTTTATACCGTTTGCCATGTGTCGATCTCAACATGCTTTACAAAGGAGGTCAATAGCAATGATCCCTTTGTACAGATGGAGAAACTGAGGCGCGGAATGAGGAAGTGACTTGCCCCAGGTCACCCAGCAAACCAGTGGCAGGGCTCAGGATTAAACCCAACTCCCAATTCAGTAACCAAGACACTAGGCCACACTGCCTCCCCAATAGACTACAAATATATGCTCCATGTAACTTGAAGGAGATGTAGACATTCTGTGTACATTCATCATCTCTTCCTGCCTGCAACATGGGAACATGTGATGCAGCTACTATCTTGCGTTTCCGGTCAGCATGCAGAATGTTAGTGATAGTGATCTCTCACTCACGGAGACTTGATATTTGTTCTTTCTGTGTTGTTTTTCTTAACATAAAATAAGTAATCTAGACTGAAACAGATCTCTTGCTCTATTTGTATGGGAAAATTAATTTTTGTTATGACTTGGTCAGAAATTACATCAGTGATGGTGAAATATCACTCTATGACCTTGGACAAAGCTACGTTCTTTTGCTTGCCTTTATATATTATGTTTTGGATGCTCTTTTCTACTGTCTATTCGTATGCAGAGTAGGAACTGCTGTTGACAGAGGGTCAGTTTCTGATTAGTTGATGGTGATGAGCAGAGCTGAGCAAATAATGCACTTTATTTTGGGCACTTTGTGGGCTAAATTGAAGAAAAAAAACAAACCCAACCTCCCCCAAAAATATGATTTGATTCAAACTGAAATTATTTTTTTTGTCAAATTGAAAAAAATTGTGTTGAATGGACCAAAACATTTGGCAAGGTTTTCATTTTGAGTCACCTGTTTTGGGTGTTTTTCATCTTTTTTGGTGTGCGTGTGGTTTATTTTTACGTTGGTCAAATTTGAAATCAAAATGCCATTTCAAAGCAAAAATCAAAACCAAAATGTTTCAAAACAAAAAAGTAAAAAAGAAACATTTTGACTCTTCTGATTTTTTTTCTCCCAACTGAAACTATTCTTTGAATTCAACCTGAATTTGTCAAATAGTTTTGGGCCCTCCAAATGCCTTTTTCGTTTAAAAAAAAAAAAAAAAGGAGTAAAAAAATGTCACCCAACTGAAATGATAAGTTACTTATGTCTCATTCCATTGAAACCAATGGCACTAGTTGTGGAGTAAAATGCTTCCCTACCTGACTTAGGGTACCACAATCTGTTCCAAAGTGATCTTCCTAGTTTCAGTGTTTTTGTCATTCTTCCTTCCTTTTAATCCTCAAGAGAAAGTCCTTGATATATAGTTTCACTTTATTATTTTGGGTGGGCAGACTAACAAACAGGTTTTAGCTTTAGGGCTTGATCCGGACAATAATTATGCATGTGAGTAACTCTACTTAATGGACTGACTCAGATCTGTAAATTACTCAGGGATGTATTTGCAGGATAGGGCCCATAAAGGTACAGCTCACAAGCATGCCCCCTCCATTAGCAATAGCATTACAACCATTAATCTTTAATATGTTTAGTATCTTACCCTTCTTTCTGAATATGAATGTTTGTAGAATACACCTCATTTAACAAAACATTAAGCAATTTTACTTCTTCAGATCAAGTGTGTCTATTAATAATGACTCAAATTGTCTGAGCTGATTTCACATTATTAGGAAAACTCATTATTGTCATGTGAAAGAGCACAATATGCAAAACTAAAAAGAGTAAATTGAGAGCATGTTTACTAATTTATTACCCTGAAGCTGCTACATAACAGCTTTGTTAGTTTATAACATTATGTAGGCTTCAAATCATAATTTCCAATACTGCCAACCCCAATGATTCAAAATCACAAGATTGGCTTAAAAATCAGGAGATTTTTACATATACATTTTGGGGTTTTTAGAATCCATATGACTTTTAAACCTTTAGGGTGTATTCTGGTTAAATTTTGAAGCCTTGCTCCACAACCAAGAGAACTAGATATTTTTTAAATGAAATTTAAGATTCTTACATATTTTAAGAAAAATTCCAAATAAGCATGAGAAACATGATAGTCACAAGAGGTGTCAACACTTATTAATAGTGTCATCTCTAATGATTGTGTATTAGGGAATTTAAAGTAAATAACTAATTGTAACTGAGACATGTGAGTATTTCATTCACAGTTGTGTAAATACAGAAAAACAACCAATCCCTTCCCCCACAGGAGATATGCAAGTCAACTCTCATTCAAATTCTTAAAAGAGGTAAGATACTCTTTGACCACGTTCTTAACTCTGATATTTGTAGTCCATGAAAGTACTAGTAAGTGCTAGTGCTGGCAGGAGTTTTTGTGGAAACAAGAAATTGAGCAAATATTGGAAAATATTCATCATGTAAATCACGCAGTCATAAATATGAGCATTATTAATGCAGTTAAAATTTTAAAAGTAGAAGAGTCTCTTCAGAGCTTACCTTCTAGCGTTCTTATCAGAACAGTACTTTTATTAGTACTATTGTTATCAACACTAAAGGTGAGGTAGAAGAGCCTGCATTTTATAGGATCCTAGACTTCTCTTCCCATCATGCTTTGCTAAAAGCAGGTTGACCAAGGGTCCCCTTTTCCTTGCTCTTTCAGAGAATCATGTTTGCTCTAACCATGTCTTAAGTGTGTTCTCCAGGTAAGGATGAATTTTCTAGGGCCTGCTTCCTCACTTTGTTTTTTCTCTCTCAAACCATTCTGTCCCAGATTGTTAACCCTGTGGAAGAAAGAAGGGACCCGTTCTTTTTCAGGGCTGCATTCTTGGGATGTGAACAAACAAAGAGGGAGGATGCATTTATCTTGTTACAAAGCATGGTACCTTTTTCCCTGAGGCCCTTTTCTCATTCCCAGAGACAGTTTGCTTTATTGCAATAGCATTGATATGTTTATAATTATTGTGCTGCTTATTTACCTGTGGAAATTACTCATGTGACTTAAATATCCAATTAAAACAGCTCATATTTACATATCGGGTTCTTGCAATTGATTGCACACACGCTGTAGGCTAAGAACTTACCACCCACATTATTAGGAAATGATGTTGAATCATAAATAAATTTGAGACAACTGCAATGGAGAAAAAGGCAAAGTTTGTCCAATAAATTATTAATTATAAATTATCTGTCCAGCTCAAGCTCTTGTTCTTGAGACTGATTCTCTGCTGTCTTGTATCTTGTGATTTGGGAGCATTTTGCGCACTCTGAGGTATGTAAATGAAGGCACAAAGTGCAAGGCAGGGGAGAACCAACACCCTTGGTTAGACTCTGGATCTGACACACAATTATGTAGGTCAGGGAAGAGCAGAGAGGACTGTGAGACTCTCCCGAGAGACCAAGCAAAGCTAAGTGAATGGGCAACATGATGGCAAATGACGTTCAATGTTCATAAATGCAAAGTAATGCACATTGGAGGGAAACATTTAAATGACTCGTACACCTTATAAAGTTCAGAAGTAACTGTATTAATTCAGGAAAGAGATCTGTCATTGCAGACCGCTCAATGAAGACCTCTGCTCAGTGTGGTTAAATACACAGAGCTGCTCAAAATTATTCCAATGGAACAGCTTTCCATTGGAAAATGCTGATTTGACTAAGTTGCCCTGTTTTGTGGGAACATATTGATTTAATCAACATTTTTGAAGGGAAATTATCCAAGCATTTAGATAAGGTCACAATGTTTTGTTTTGACTCATATCACATATATCATATATATATATTTATATATATATATACACACACACACATTTTAACAGAAAATTCCTGTTCAGCTCCAATAATAGTGTACTAGTGTCCTCTGCTGTCTTTTAAACTTGGTTTGGTGCAGGCAGAAAAATTATAGTTCTTTGTTTAATTAGAAATAAAGACATTCAGATATGGATTTAGTTTTTCACTGGCCAAAGAAAGACCACTTCCTCAATACTTATGTACAAATTTCATTTGAATCCACATCAAATCAAATTCCCCATGAAGTTGATGTTGGCAAAGAGAACTTTGCCTATTATTTTTTCCCCTGTGGCACGCAGCTATGAAATGGTAAGGTGAATAATGGTGTGTGAAGCTTTGGCAAACTGGCCTCATGTCATCTGGCTTGTGAAATTCCATCAGGTACAGTAGGTTTGCTTATTGGCATACCCCAGAGTGCTCTCACCTATACAATGGTCTCTCCCCACTTCTCAGTGATAGCTAAGTACAGTAGTGATGTCTCATGTTACCAAGACTTCATTACTTTAATAAATTGTGCTGGAAGATACTTACTTGTACACCAGGAAGTATCGTAAATAATTTAAAGTAAGCTCCATTTGTCAAAATCAATGCCCAAAGTATGCTAGGATGCATTATCCTTGCTCTCCTAAACGGTGTGTTCCCTTCATGGCTAATCCACAACATCTGGTAACTCGCAATGGGGCGTCCAGTCATTAATGTGAATTTTCAAGGTTTTACTGCCTTGTTCAAAGATGCAGCATGACTGTGAGGGCAGAGCTGAAATGTCACCTTTGAACACAGTTGACTTTAAATATGAGGGGAACAGGGGCTTGAATTCCTATATGTTAGCAACTCCCAGTTTGCTCCCTCTGTCTCTCTAGCTGCTTTTATATGCCCGATTGCTATGTGCCTCACGATTGTTAGTGACTTTATCCCTGCAACACCCCGTGAAACGGGGCATTACTTCTATTCCCATTTTGCAAAGGCCCAGAGGTACTCAGACTTCTAAGCACCCATATCTCCTCTTGAGGTCAATAGGAGTTGTGGGTGTGTGGCACCTCTGAAAAGCAAGCCCTGTGGGACTTGCCCAAGTTCACACTTGCACCCAATCTCTTGATACCAGGCCGGTGCCTCAACCACTGGCCCATCCTGACCAGTCTTCATTGCCCACAACCTCTGCACTCTGACCCCGCAGGCTCCAAAGGCTAATTCAATACAGGGCATTTAAGCAGCGGATTCTCCACACTGATACCCCCAGGCCTGGGGACTGGGCCTAATCAGCCGTCCTCCCAGACCTCTGACAGCACTGCTTCTTCTCCCCAGCTGCTCTCTGTGTGCCTGCTTCATGGCTCTTTCTCTGGATGCTGCCCTGCATGGGAAACCAACTTACCTAAAAGGGGAAATTAAAAAGTCTGATTGTTCTCTAGGCTAAGTTCTGGCCATTCCCTTTGTATTCCTCCCTCCCTGCAACTTTGTCTTGTATTTGGAAAAAAAATTGATATAAAACAGTTTAAAAAGAGAAGAACCAGGAAAATAATGTACCTCCCCCGCGTGGATTAGACCATGACAGGACATGCTCAGTTGGCTTACTTGGACAAGACTCATCCTTTTCCTCTCTCTTATTCCGCATGACTATTAGAGTTGCAGAGACTATGGTCATGGTGCCTCCAGCATGGCCAAAAGTCCTGAATGCGTGGAAGCCATCCTGAGCACCAGTGAAATCCCCTTCCCATGCACTACGTCCTGAGTGCAAGTCTCTGCCTTTCCTCTGAGAAATGGGTATAGGTCACTGTTGGAACTGGCTATATATTGTACTTTGTTCTGTTTCCTGGCTGGACAAAGAGGCTGTGATGCTCAGAAGTGTGCCCATTCTATTTTTCTCACTATTTCCATGGAAGAGAGGCTCCTATGTTGATACAGAGGCATAACACTTTTGTCTGCACGTTGTCCTCATACACACGATGCAACGATAACTTCTGGTTGCTTTAATTTTAAGAAATGAAGTAGTGTTTGCACTCTGGTATCAAGATTTTCTTTAAAGGGGTTAAGTGTTAATATCGAACTCAAAACAGCTGAAACGGAAGGCAAAATAGTTGTGTGGCGGTTGTTTTGGTGCAACACTGCCCCCTAAGGGTGAGAAAAAGTAGCTGTAAAAGCAGTGATGTAATGAATTGTTCAGTGTAACAGAGGAGACTGGGAATGTTGGGGTCAGCACCATGTCATAGGGTGGCTTGCCCCTCTAAGGCCAGAGGCCTGGAAACAATTAGTCTGGGCTAATTAGCCTGCCCACCACAGCCGAGTGGGGATGTGGGTATTAATTAGCTGGCTATAAAAAGGAAGCTGCAAGCTAAGGTGGAGATGTTACAGACGGCATCAGGCAGGAAAGCCTGAGACAGAGGCTGAACCAATAGAAGGGACTGCCAAGATGTCCAGCTGGGGAGGCCTAGGGGAGACTCTGCCCATCCAAGAGAGAGACTGCAGAGCTATCCAGACAGCAGAGAAGCCTGGGGCTTACAATAGCAGGAGCTGCTGCTAGAGGAAGCTGAGACTAACTGCTCAAAAAGCTGCTGAACTAGCAAGGGAGACTCATCCTGGCCTAGCTCCCTGAAGAGTTTTCTGAACAGATTCAGAAACTGTTGTTCTGGGGACTTTTAACGTTTTGCCTGGGCTCTGTGCTAAGAGCCTTTAAACCAGTGCGCAAGTGCTCCTTTCAGAACGATTTATTAAATGGAGCTATGCGGAAGTTCGTTAGAGAGGTTGGCTTCTCCTCGACAGGGCTGTTAAAGTGAACTAATTGTTACCTTGTGATAGGGGAAACTGAGGCAGGCCACAGCAGAGCCACACGCAGCCACAAGTGAGTGCTTGGGAGGCGACAGTGACCCTTGGGCATACCAGGTAGACAGAGAAGCCAGCAAAACTCAGTAACCTGGAACTTAGAGGCCTGAGTGCTGGGATTGCAAAAGATTCATGTGATTATTTCTGTTAGGGAGTGGATGGCATACTTAGCTCCGTTAGACAGCCTTTTGTCCAAACTCTAATTTACAGAGAGAGGCAGACTCCAACAGAGTTAAATTTATGAGCGTTATCTGCCTGGAAATTGTTATAATGGAAGGTAGGGTTGAGAAACACTCTTCAGTGTGGAAAGCAAATTGATCTTTGATCCTGACCTGATTGCTGCACTTACGGCGGCCTGTCTGCTAGAATAATGTATTCAATTGTTTTAAACATGGCAAACACCAAGCATAGGGTGGAATACTGGAAAGAGGTGAAACTAGTGTGATGATAATCAAGCTTGGAGCTGGTCTAAAGTGCCAGTTCATAGCATGGAAAACCAGTGCCCTGTTAGACTATATCTAATTTTCAGGTAAACAAAATTTCATCGGTCAACTTCTTCCCATTAAGGAATGCTAGTTCTTCACACAATTAAAATGATAATATTTTAAGTATCTATTTTTGCCATTTAAAACATATCGCAGTTACCTACTAGCACTAAAGGGTGCAGCTGAGCTTGTGGCTCCTTCATCCAGTCGTCATTAGATAGTTCGATGGTGGCATTCACATGTTGAACTTCGGTGCAGATCAAATCCATCACTGTGTTCTCATCCCTGACGTCCAGGGCAGACTTTAATCTCCTCACCAAATCGGAGCTGGACGGGTGATCAGGAATACAGTCAAAGCTGGACATTTTCAATTCTTTGCACTTGGGAAGCACGTTTTATTATTTTGAATACAGCGTACAAAGGCGGCCAGTTGTAAATGAGAAGCGGGTGTGCTCTTGCTATAAAAAGACAGCTCCGCTCATATTACACCAGTTGGGAATTACAAGGGGAGAAGGAGCCAGATGTAAGGGAGCCACTGAAAAGAACCATACACAATAAACTATCTTTCAAAAGGTGGAGGTGATTTTTTTTTTTGTTAACTTTGTGTTTGTACCATAAGTGTAGCAGGGGAGAAATTGAGACAGGCCCTCCCAGAGGACTTGCAGAGGAAAAGCTGTTGCATTCAGAACTGTCACACAGAACAAGGAAAAAGAAAAACCCTCACCCAAAACACAATAAACTCTCTGTATAATGCTTAAAAAATAGTTTGCTGAGATTAGAGTTTCGAAACCTCTGCTTAGCAGGAGAGAAGCCTTTTGATATTTCTCTCACTTGAGAGATCAATTCTAATTCAGCAGGGGGTCAGTCTGAGCAGAATGGTCTAATTTTGACAGAACTTTGTTTTAAATTTCCAGTTTTCCCTTTGTCTGCTGAAAAGACAATAATCATCCGAAGAAAGAGAGACAAATAAAATAAGGCCATGCTCAAAAAAGAGGTCTGCCGATTAAACAATGCATCACACATTGGAGCATTTGAACTGTAGGATGGATTTAAGGAAAAATCCTGTATACTGTGTATTAGGCAGGATCAAAAAATGCTTGGGTGGATGGACAAGTGTTTTCATTAGTGAGGTGAGCTGGTTAATGATTTTATAGTCCTTGTGACTAAATTGTGTCCCCAGGCTAAAATCTAGGCTGACCGTGGACTGACTAGCTGGGCTGGATGCTGGGAGATGCAGTCAGGAAGCTTCCTCCACCCCTGGTTGTAGAAGCTGCTTTAGCCCAATGACTGAAGTGGCCCATGGAATTGCACATTTGGAAATGGCCACAGATCGGCCAGCAATCAGTGCAGCTGCATTGGTGCTGACTCTTCAGTGTAGGCCTNGTGGCCCATGGAATTGCACATTTGGAAATGGCCACAGATCGGCCAGCAATCAGTGCAGCTGCATTGGTGCTGACTCTTTGGTGTAGGCCTGGGCAAGACAGGGTTTGGACCGATTGCAAGTAGGGATAAACCCCAACTATCTCGGTGTATGCAAACCCCTACATGTAGAGGTCACCACGAGCTCAGCTACACTGAGCCCTACTCACTGATTGCTGAGTTCGGGCTACGCCCCAGTATTAACCAGGCCTGGGTGCGGATCCTATGTGGCCTTCCTGTGCTGAGATCTGTGCAGCAATGGATGCCCTGCCTCATGCCCACCCATCCAGCATAGCCCCCCCCCCATTAACCCAGCAGAACCCCACTCATTGCACAGGTCCCTTGCCCAGCTGCAGAGGAGAGAGTTGGGCTTGCTCCTCATTGACTCTGAACATACACTGGGGTAACCCAATAACATCAGTGGAGTTTACTAGAGACTCTCACTGGTGTAAGTGAGAAGAGAATCGGGCCCAACTTTAACACAGTTTTGGATCGGCTAAGCAGGAAACTAGTATTCCCATCAATCCCCTTCCCACTGAGTGATGACCTTCCAGGGTGGAGACACAGGCATACACCCCTCCCCTGGTTAAGACGGGAAAGTGGGAGAAACTCTTCTACGAAACACCCTGACCCAGGAAATAACTTCTCTCTGGGGAAAGGTAGCAGCCATATGGTGATCAGCTCAGGGCAGCTGACTGCAGGGGAAGCTGCTGTGGTACGTGGGGGAGCAGGCTCAGACTGGCAGACGTTGCATCTGGACTCAGGTCTGTACAGAACTTGTTGGGAAGCTGCAGAGACTGGGCAGGGGTCCTGAAACCAGAAGGCTGAGCAGAGAGGGGCCTGAGGGAACTTGCTGGGGTGCAGAACCAGCAGCTGGCCTGGAGAAGGTTACTTCCGAGGAAGTGCCCTAGACACTGAGAATTAGCTTGGGCAGTGTGCCCTAACTGGGGTTGGTCTCAAGGGACTGCCCTTGTAAAGGGCAATTATATACAGCCAGGACAGTGTGAGGTCTTGCAGCCTGGCAACCACCATGGCTGAAGCAGCATGGTGTGTGGAGGATGCCATTTTGTGCTACAAAATGGTGCCCACCATGTGGCATGACCTCTCGAAAGTTCCAGAATGTGTCCTGGACCATTCTAGCTCCACTACACCACTGGCCCCAGGGCCCAACAAGGAACCGCCCATATTTACTTTCAATTGTAACTAGTTAAGCTACTGCACATAGGATATTTGCAACCTTCCCCTTTTCTACTAGCCCTATTAAAATATCCCTACACTTACTTATGTGGGACCCACCAGGGCTATCGTTTATAGGGCCCAGCAGCTGACACACCTTTAGCACTTGCCTCCAAGTCATGGTACATCTGGCCTCAGAGGACAAGTTGTGTACAGTCTCTGAAGAAATGCTGCTTTGTTGTTAGTTTTGTGATGCACGTTCTTTTGGGGAAGCTGTTGCTCTGTGCCAATGATTGACACTCGTTAGAGAGATTAGGACAGCGCTGCTCCCTGAGAACTGTTTGGGCTGAGATTCCTGAAACAGAGGCTGAGATTCCTGAAACGGGTTTGCCCATGTGTTGTTTGCGACCACCCCTGTTCAGGGGCTGGTGAACACAGTGTCAATAATTTGCACTAAGAAAATATCCATCCACCACATTACTAATTTCTCCTTCAATGGGAAACTGACCTGCAAGGCCTGAAACCTGCTTCTGTTTGGCATAGGGACTGCCAACAGTGACCTGCTGAGATGATAATGGTTGATCACAGGGGACTGCAGCCCAGGGCCCAGGCTGAGAGTGGGAGAATTGCGTGATTCCACCTCTAGAGAGAGAGAGGCCGTGACTAGAGGTCAATGGGGGGGGGTGCTTTGAGAGACCAGGAGGGGTCAGAGGTGCAGTTAGCAAGGTAACTGTGACAAGTATCACTTCCTAAGCACAATGTTAAATCTTAGCCCAGAGTCCCCCTACCCCTCTGAGCAGGGGGTGGAGGGACCCATTGACACCCCCCAGTAGAAGGGAGAAAAAGTGTAGAGCCCACCCCACCCCAACAAGAAAATTGTGGAGTGGAAGATGACAAAGAGCAGAAAAAAAATCTCATTAAAAATCAAAACAAAAAAGACACATTCATTCATACAAATAATATAGTCTCTCTCCGTGATGTCAGGACTGGCATCTTGTTTTGATATCCGAGTTTCCAATCAAAGGCACCGATCATGTTGCGCACAGTAGTAAAGCTAAGCACATGCAAAAGTGTTTGTAGGACTGGGGCTTAACGCTTTGATTTTGGAAACATGTCGGCCTGTGCATGACTTGATTTGCATGAGTAAAATTCACCGTGTGCCTGAAGTGTTGCTTGAGTGACCCAGGTCCAGTATTCCTGATTTAAGAATAAAGAATATAGAGCCATGATGATTAAAAATTCTGACACTGGATGATGATAGTTGATTTGTGAGAATTGTGGCTGATTAAGGTGTGGAGCTGTTCGCTTGGGGGCAAGCCGAGAGAGATGGTGGAGAACATGAGAAGTGTTCTCATGTTCTCATTGGAAGGGAGTTAGAAAATATGCCAAAGAGCAGAGTGAAAAATAGTAACACTGCATTTCATTAGACATTGGAGCTTCTGATTTTAAAGTCAGTGTCCCAACATCGGGCTAGTTCCTCGGTTGCTGTAAATCTGTCTAGCTTCACTTTGGAATTCTATCAGCTGACACCAGCTGAAGATTTGGGCCGACTTGTTTTGCAGCTCATACTTCTACATAGCGTTTGTGGGCTAGATCCCTGGCTGGTGCACTTTGCTGTAGCTCCACTGAGAAACCCTTCAGAGATTTAAAAAAAAAAAAAAGGCTTTCGGGCCCAGTTCTAAAAGGTATATAGGTGTCTAACTCCCATTGATTTCATTGGGATTTAGGCATTGGTGATGGAACAATTTTTATAGTGAGGGTGCTGAAGGCAGAAACCACCTGTGGAGTTAAATACCTAACTACCTTTGAGGATCTAGGTCTCAATCCCTCTTTATACAACATATATTAACAAAAGGGCACAAGCCTGTTCTTTTCCTTTGAAGGAAAAACTTAAAAGTTGGACAAAGATTCAGGATAGCGGCACCCCTGGCAGGAAGGGGAATTTCACTATGGCATACCCCATATGTTTTTTGCTACATGCTGCTTCGGGGATGCAATCATCTTAAAATAGGAAATTCTGTCAACATCTGAAAAACAAGAAAAAAACCAGATTTGGAGAATTTGGGCATTATTCAAAAGGCCTTCAGATAACCCTGCAATAAGAGGTTACTCTAAAACTTTCTTGGTGTGAGCTCTGGCACTTTGTCACCAAGAAAATCCGATGTGTAGAGCTGAGGATGCAGATGATGTTTGTCCCCAGGAGTCTGTAGTGTCCATAACAATCTAAATTCAGGATAATGGGAAGATGATTGCAGGAATTCGGGTAAGAGAGACGGATATTAATTTTGAAGTGGACCCGTTTTTCAGGGAAGAAAGTGACCATCAGCTGTGGGGAGAAAACACTAAAAATAGCATATTTATGGAGCTATTCTCCAGGTACCTGCTGCTAAGAAGTTATGCAGATAATTGCTTACCTTCTGGGATGCAGAACAATAAACTTGCTCACCCTTTTAAAATGTGTGCTTTTCTGGGGGATTGATTTATTCCTTACCAGTGGATACATTTGAACTTTACTTGTCAGCATTAATTAGTGGGGGTCTCTGTCTGTGTAATTGTGGACACACCATCTTTTTGGCACATCTGTAGCTTAATGAGAGAACCATCTGGTTTCTTGAGATCCACTTGCATTTCACTGCCTTCATTCCATGTGTCTTTTGGATGGCTAGGAATAATGCAAAGGAATGGGTTATTCCTCGTTAACATCAGTTTCTGAATTTGAAATAAAATGTATCTGGGAGTTGACACATTCTAAATTACAGAATGCTGAAGTTTTGGAACAATTTGCTAGATTCTTTGGGCTGGGCACTACACCTGGTTCCATATATCATTTTGTCAGCTCTCAGCATTTTGCTGCTGAACTTTTTTCCCTAATGGTGAACTATTTGTCAACAGGGAAGCAGCCACTATACCCAACAATTACCAAATTGTTCGCTGTCTAAATGCTATGTTTGTCTGGTATTTGTTTCTACAGTCTTTCATGAACCAGTTAAGAGTAAGATAAAGAAACCCAAGTTACACTTTTCCTAGTAAACTCAGTTAATTGTGTTGAATGGTGAATATAAAATAACAGCTAAGGAATGTTTATGATCTTGGGAGGTTATGATTAATAGAGCACACAAGAGAAATGTAAACACCCGATTCTTACTGGTGACTAAGGAATGCCAGAGGGTGAGAGAATCTAGAAAATGTAATGGAAGTGGATTGGAAAATAGATGGTAATTGGTAACTTTACTGTTGCAGGGTGATAATTGTGCTTACTCAGTACATTTGCCTTTGTCTGTGAAAAATGGCCCATGACTTCTAGGTTTCTCAGGGAGTGAATCTGAGAGGAGATTTTGGATCTGATTTCAGGCTTACCAATTGCCCTGAGATGACGAGAGCCGGGTGACATTTTTTGGACAGGTAGTGTATTTGCTGAAAAATGCAGTTTTAGGTTGACCAAAACGATTTGTGAATTCAATGCTGCCCCACAGTCACAGCGTAGAGAGGAAACCAGGCCAACCTGGCGCATCATTGCGGCAACTCTGGATGAGCCAGAGAGTGGCCTGTTGAGCCTTGATCTACGAGCAAGTGGACAAGGAGGCAGGTGCAGTGATGGTCTCCTGAAGTTACTTAGAGTGTTAGACTTTCTTCCCCACTGACGCTTCCACTTGATAAAAATGTAGTGTTTAGCTGTCGGGACCCCACTACTGAACCTCTGCACCTCAGCAGTGCTGCACCTCAGTCTTAGTGTTAAAGGCCTACAGCCTCACTATACTAAACCCGTTGGGATGTTAATATCCACCAAGGCCCCCTTGAGGCCTTGGATATTACAATGGACTTCATTGTCAAATTACCAGAATCTGAGGGATACCATACCATAGTGGATCAACGCACACTTAATTCCCTGCGCACTTCTTCCCACCACTGAGGACTCTGCTCATCACTCATGTGTTCCATCTTCATGGTCTCCTGGACCACATCACCTTAGACTGGGGGACTCAGTCATATCTTGGTTTTGGCGGGAGGTGTTCTGCCTACGGGAGGTGTGTCTCCATGCATCAACTGCCTACCATCCACAAACTGATGGCCAGTCAGAAAAAGTAAACTAGGTATTAGAAGAATACCTGCGAAGCTTCACAAACTGCCATGAAAATGACTGGGCCTCACTGATTTAATATGTGGAATTGGAGTACAGCAACACAGACCATGCCCTGACCAAGATGAGCCCACTCTTTGAAAATTATGGCTTCCAACCCTATTTCCACCTTGCACTGCCCATGGCACTCACAGTTCTCACAGCCTCAGACCTGGTTCGTTAAATCCATCAAACACAGAAAGAGTTGAAACAAAATGTAGGTGCAGCCAACATGGCATACAAACATCATGCTGACCATCGCTGGTGGGAGGGCCCTACATTTGCAGTAGGCCAAACACCTCAAGAAAGGCAGACCCAGGTGTAAGGATACAGGCTGCAGGAGCTGTCCCGGGAACAAGCCCGTCGTGTGCACGCTCCCCAAAAGGTCAGAGCCTTCCATAGAACCCATCCAGATAAGCCCCATCTTTCAGCACCCTGAGTTACCCCAAGGGAGGAGGATGATGTCAGAATCCCGGTACTGAACTTGGGCCCTGTGATGGGGCGGCTGTCCCTCGCTGATATGTAAGGGGTTAAAGCAACCCTGAGGAGGCTGCGCGGGAGGCAGCCAATAAGGAAAAGGCTTGTAGTGCCAGCCAATTAGAGGAAGATTTATTAGAGGAGCCAATCAGGGCCAGGCTGGCCCATATAAGAAGGGGCCGCTGAGCAGAGCAGAGGCAGTCACTCCCTGGAGTTCGAGGGAGGAGGACTGGTTGATTATAGGGCTGGAGCTCCATGGACAGAGCAATGCTGGGCAGGGTCAGCAGAGTATGAGAGAGCTCCAGGCTGACAGTTGCCAAACTGAGGCCCTGATACAAGGGCAGAGGAGGTGCTGGGGCTGTGGGGGAAGTGGCCCAGGGAAGGAGATGGCGGAGTTGGAGGAGGGGCAATACATGGTTGCTGGCTATAGGTTCCCTGGGTCGGGGCCTCCCTCCTTACCGCCACTGGCCACTGAGGGAAGTGGCCAGGGCATGGACTGCAGTCTGCCACTGNGAGTATGAGAAAGCTCCAGGCTGACGGCTGCCAAACTGAGGCCCTGATACAAGGGCAGAGGAGGTGCTGGGGCTGCGGGGGAAGTGGCCCAGGGAAGGAGATGGTGGAGTTGGAGGAGGGGCAATACATGGTTGCTGGCTATAGGTTCACTGGGTCAGGGCCTGGATTAGCGGGCAGGCCCGGGCTCCCCCTCCCCCCTTACCGCCACTGGCCACTGAGGGAAGTGGCCAGGGCATGGACTGCAGTCTGCCACTGAGATGAGTGGCTAGAACCTGGACTGCAGATTGCCACCGAGGCAAGTGGCAGGACTGAGGACTGTCGGTCCCCCGGAAGGGGGAAAGAACCGAGTGGGGCACAGCCGGAGGGCTGTGTCCAGAAGAGGACAACGTGGTCCGGGGAGGGGCGACGCGGGTCCTGGACGTGGAGACAGGAGTGGTGACGGGCGAGACACCACCTGAGGAGGGCGCACTGGCAGCCCCGAGCTAATTCCCAGGGCGGCCAGCAGGAGGCACCGCAGTGGTGAGTCGAACCCCGTCACAGGCCTGCTTGGTCCATAGAGGGCACCCTAAGCCTCCATGCCACAGTGTTGCACTGAACCACCACCTCTGACCAACAGCCAAAGTGCTAAAGGCCCTACAGCCCCACCGGCCCGTGATTGGCTACTGGACAGACAGCAATCTCATTGGGAACCTGGGCTGTATAAAGACCCCAACGGGGAGCGGAAGTTGTTTGAGCAACAGGCCATTGGCTGCTTCCTAGACTGCCTTGCCCTGCTGCCTCTTCTGACTCTGCCTTGCCACCTTGTCTAACCTCGCCTCCCTAACCTGCTGACCCAGTCCCTTGGATTGGCTCTTTCGGCTACTGACCCCTGTGAGAACTCCGACCATTGCCCTGGACTGCCTCTGATATCGATTGACCTCCTGGCTACCCGACCACCCCCACACACTTGACCACTGCTCTGGACTTACCCCCTAGACTGCATCGGCCACTGGGCATTCAATCAGCTCCCTGGTGGCTCTGATCACCCATGCATGGTAAAGAGCCAGTACCACTCTTGTCCAGGAGTGCATGAGCTGTCATAGCAAAGGGGTATCACGAGATCAGCCGTGGTGTCACACCTCGATCCACGGGAGTGGCATTCCACCCCTGAATACGAGCAGTCCTTCGCGTTGGCTCTGTCGGTTGTTTCCTGGGACATCAGTCCACTGGAGATGTAATAGGTTGATTTTATCTGTCACAGCTCTCCAGGCAGACTTAACAGGAATGACATCTTGTCGAACATCTGGCAGAGTTATGTGCTCCAGCACATACAGACTGGAGGTTGGGGTATAATTCAAGCAGCCACTAACAATACGAATGAGCGGAGTGTGGTGAATGCACCCCCAAAGTGCTCAGCAGTATTCAGCTGGTGCAAACACCAGGGCCAGTATAGATGTATGAAGGACTGAAGGGTCTGCTCCCCAGGAGGTTCCCAATAATTTTCATATCAAGGTGATAGAGGAAGAGATCTTCATTTTTCATGTGTTCTAGGTGAGGCCAGTATATCAGGCTATGGTCAAGTTAATATTAATATATTAATATATTATTAATATTAATATATTAATATAATATAAGAACTAGGGGCCACCAAATGAAATTAATGGGCAGCAAGTTTAAAACAAATAAAAGGAAGTTCTTCACACAGTGCACAGTGAACCTGTGGAACTCCTTGCCTGAGGAGGTTGAGAAGGCTAGGACTATAACAGGGTTTAAAAGAGAACTGGATAAATTCATGGAGGTTAAGTCCATTAATGGCTATTAGCCAGGATGGGTAAGGCATGGTGTCCCTAGCCTCTGTTTGTCAGAGGGTGGAGATGGATGGCAGGAGAGAGATCACTTGATCATTACCTGTTAGGTTCACTCCCTCTGGGGCACCTGGCATTGGCCAATGTCGGAGGACAGGATACTGGGGTGGATGGACCTTTGGTCTGACCCAGTACGGCCGTTCTTATGTTCTTAAGTTTTACTCCCAAGGACATGACAGCTGGTTACAATGGCACTAGCTGTCCTTGTACATGGATTGAGGTGGGTTCACTGGCAAGATGATAGTTTAGATGGAAAGTATTTGCCACTGTCTTGGTTTCACTAAGGATTAGTCTCTATAATTTTCAGTCTGTGTTTCAGGAAGGTCGTATGTGTCTCTACTAAACAAAAGGAGAGCCTAAAGCTTTGTGGAAGGCTGTTGCGGAGACGCTGAAGGTGACTGATTTTCTCCCTGACAAGCAGGATGAAGCTTTGGATGAATCCTGTCTTGGCTAAACACACCGTTGGCCTACAAGTAATAACTTGCAGCAGCGTGGTTGTCAGCCAGGTGTGCCATGCAGTGTCATAGGCTGCCGTCAGGTCAATAAGGATGGCACCAACTTTCCTGACAATCAGACAAAGTATCTCATCTTGGGTGCATCATCCCCTCCAGAATCCAGCCTGAATGCCAGGCAGCTCGGGATCAACTACCTCCATTAATCAGCATCAGGATTAGTCTCTCCATCAGCTTTTAGGTAAGATGGCACAGAGAATTCGTTTGTTAGCTCTTTGTGTCTAACAATGGTTTCCCTGGCTTGGGAGCAGCTACAACCTCTGCTCTGTGCCAGACTTTTGGAATGCTACAATCCTAGGTACAACGATTCAGAAACTGAAGCAGGCAGCTTTTGCTGATTGGCCCAAAGTGAGGGAGAGATGAATTAATTGTGGATGTTATCTAGAATTCTGGTTGAATTTGGCAAATAGTTTTGTCCAATTTTTTTTGTATGTGTGGAAAAAGTCAAAATGTTTCATTTTGACATTTTAAAAATGAAATGTTACGCCTTTTTGTTTCAAAAGATGTTTCATTTCAAAATGTAGCTAGCTGTATTTAAAAAGCCTAAAAACAAGATGTAAAAACGATTCCAAAATTAAACAAAACAAAAAATTTGACAAATATTTAGCTTGACTCAAAAGTTTTTCATTTTGCGAAAAAACCTCAAAATATTTCCATTTTGGGTTGACCCGAAACAATGGTTTTTTGATTTTTCAGTTTGGTGATCAAACTGAAAAATCAACTACTCGCTCATCTCTACTGAAGAGTACTCCAGCTAAAGAAATGTGCCATAACTAAAGTGTCTTTAAAGGAAGACAGGAAGGGACTTTGGGCCGAATTCTGCTGTTACATCTGTGTAAATCAACTGAAGTCAGTTACATGGGTTTAACAGAGAGCAGAGTTCAGCCATTTGATTTCACTTCCAGGATTTGAGGAATCCACTTGTCAAGTAGATACAGTCTAGCTTTTACCATTGCCTGGTCTGTTAAAGAAAAATATACCTGGTTGTATTTTTATGGCTTGTTTTAAATTAGTTTGGTTATGATTCAAGGGTAATTGACATCTGATTTGCTTCTTACTTTGCATAAAACAGAGCACTCACTATCATCTTCAATCCATAGGCACAGCCTGGGCATGCTACAAATCCGGTCATGCAGAGGAACATTTGTCGTCTCTGTGGCCCACACCTGTCTTTTAAAAAAGGGAGTAGCTGCCAGCTACATTGAAAAACTCTGTGGGCTGTGCTTTGGCCAGTGGTTCTCTATACTCTTGGTTGGAAGCAGATTTAAATAATTAAACTTTTTCACAGAATAAAGGATAAATGTTCTTATGAAAATAGTTTCCAATATTCCCCATTAATATACTTTGTAGAATATTGTTTGCCATGTGTATATGCTGATGCGAATAGCAAGTCACATTGTCTTCCCAGCGAGCCTACTTATTATCTAAGGTTTCTAACAGTTTGCACCTTTTGTTGCTTTGCAGTGTTTCAGCTGGGTCTTAATGGTTGGATCTGTTCTAGGCAAAGCTGGAGGTCAGAGTTCAGTAGCAGTATAGGGTGTGGGTGGAAGTTCTCCCTTTCCCAGTGAGGATTCTGGATTTCTAACACTGTCAGAGGCCTTGTCTCCTATTAGAGAGAGTTTCAGACTGTAGGGATGAGACACAAGGTCCAGCGAAGGAAATCAGAACGTATTGTACAGTAATTTTAGTACATTAGTGCCGAGGAGGACTAGAGGTGTCATTGGTGATCGTGATTCTAACTAACATCTTTTGGATGAGATGTATAATTAAGGGCTTGACCCCTTGTAATTAAAACTCTCCTGGCGCTTTTCACAACAGCTGGTGTTAGCCCTGACAAATTGAACAAATTCCAGGTTGGAAAAATGTCTTCTACCATGTTTAATTTCCCCCTCCAATATAATATTCGGTTTCTGTCCTAAGAGATTTTTCAATTTGTGAGGAAATTGTAGAAGTGGGAAATGCCAAGGGTGGGTTTGGTTTTACAAGCATAAAATTACCCCCTTGTTTTGGTTATGGATTTACAGTCATGTACAGAAATGGACCACTCTCATTGCCACTTGAAAAGTTATCTTTCCGCCCTTGGTATCCTGCTGTTAAGTGAATTGTCTCATTAGACTGACCTCACACTTGGTAAGGCAACTCCCATCCTTTCATGTATTTATACCTGCTCCTGTATTTTCCACTTCATGCATCTGATGAAGTGGGTTCTAGCCCACGAAAGCTTATGCCCAAATAAATGTGTTGGTCTCTAAGGTGCCACAAGGACACCTCGTTGTTTTTGCTGATACAGACTAACACGGCCATCACTCTGAAACCTATAGAAATATGATTATTTTATACTCTGCTGATAAAGCTACTGTTGCCCTTTTAAATTCTTGTCCTGCTTCTGGGACTTGGACTTTCTAATTGCGCATGCAAACTCCATATTGCTTAGACGGGCACAGTAAGTCAGCATCACTGTGCAAAACAACATCATAGTAAAGCAGCTGCGCTACTGGGAAAAACTTAAACGGGGGGTGGGGGGTCTTAATATGTCTCCTAGTTTGGCTTAAATAAGCAACCAAAGGTGTGGCTTATCTGTGCTATCGCATTCTACACATGCCCCACCTTGCTATACGTCCTCTATCCCCGTGCAAACCTATTCCCCACAATGGGCTGTGCAGCAGACTCTTCTCCAAACTAGTCCCTTCTCTCTATTTGGTGTTGTCAGGGTGGCTGGCAGTGGGGAATGTCCAGTGAATCTGACCCGTGTGGAAAGGACGTATATAGATGGATAGGATGGGAAATATGAGCATGATGATGATGATGGTGTGTGTGTGTCTCTCTCTCATGTGATAGGACGTATAAGGATGGAGAGAAGATACACAATCAGCCACTTTCATGCTAATTCGTGTACATATCAATATACTGACCTCACCCAAGTCCAACATGTAACATTCATGCTAGTTATATAGCATTCAAATATAGATTACATATGTTTTTGTCCCAAGTGGCACTGTCCCACTTGAGCATCTTTGGGACAACTGGCAGACCTGGTCCTGCCTTCAGTATCTTCTGGATAAGGTTTGTCGTTAGGATCCACAGGAGCCAAGGAAGGAGTAGGAGTGGGACTGGAGTGGTAGAGATGGGGCTGGGGCAATGGAAGAGTGGAATTTACTCCCACTCAGGGACGGGTGCAGAAAATAGCACATTTTGGACTTAAGTCTGCTATGTTGACTCAAGTTGAGTAGTACCTTACCCTGAGAATAGTCCCATTGGTTTCACCTACAACTTACCAAGAAAGGTACTGCATAGCATGAGTCAGGGTGGCAGAACCAGACCCTACGTGAACATTTACTCATTCAGAGCTGTACGCACTGGCAAATTTATAGAAACACATTCAAATAAACAGACCCGTAAATTCCCCCAGATCAACTCAGAGAGGGGTAACATAAACATAAGTGAGATCAATCAACCCTAAACACAAGCCCCAAAGTCTCTGACCTCCCCCACCCCATTCTTCTCAACACCTATCTCCTCAGGAGACCTGGAGAGAAGCTGCACCTTTCTGTTTGCCCTGAGTGCTAACCACTCTGCTAATGGTTGTTACAGGCCTGGGGAGGAAGTGAATTCTAAAGGCCCGTAGCCTTAAGACAGATTGTCCTGCCAGCCAACCCCTCTCTTATACTGAAGGAGCTTCAACTCCAGTGCTTCTGCAGTGTGGCAATGTGTCGCATGAATAGCATAAATGTCACTTCTAGTGTAGAAACAGCAACGGATCCAGGCCTGTAGGAGTTAAGGATCTATGTGGAAAAAACACTTGAATGTACCTGTTTGTGATTATCTTTATTTTAAATCTGGCCTCCCATTGCTCTTAAAAAAAATCTCAAGACAGATGTGAAATCTGCGCGTAGCTTGAGGATGCGAACCGGAACACTGTAACTCTTTCATGCCTGACCAATATGCGTGTGAGTAATCAGCTGTGAAACAAGTGCTTCCAAAAGAACCTACTTCATCAGAAGCATTTTCATTTCCAGAGCGGGGTTGAGCGAGTGGCATATAGATAGAGCGAGCGTCCCGGGTTCATCTTCCCCATTCTCTCTTTCAGATGCTCTGAGTGGTGGTTAGAGATCAGTGTGAGCCCGCTAGAATCTCCAGAACTGTTTACTTGACACAGGCCTTTTCGCCCCTAAGAGCAGTTAACGTGAACCCAGAAGCTAAGGAACCGACTGACACAGAAATAGCGACATTTAGAAAGAGGACAAGGGGGAACAATCTGGCAAAGAGCAGCTTAGCTTGTTAAGAAAACTCCATTTAGAATGACCAGTCCTGTCCAAAGCTGCTGCAGGGAAAGCTTCAAGAAATTTGTCAAAATAAGCAACAATGAACCAGCCAATGTCAGTCTTTTACTAGACCCTTTCTGTTCCCTGTGGGTTTTCACAGTGCTTGGAGTCTCTCTGTACTTTGACCTGAAACAACACAAACAGTGTAATATCAAGCACAGGCCTTCCGCAGAACACTGACAGGCCACAGTATCAAAGGGTAGAAAAGGGAACCGGGATGTTTGTTCCCACTGGCTATTCATAGGCTAACCTGGCTTGAGGGACTCAGGAGTGTAGAAGCAGCCGGTGAACTAGCAGGCTTTAAACTCTTTTACCAGCCAAAGGCTCAAATGAGTAGTATGTAATCAGGAGCGTCTGGGCCAATTATTTGAACAGAATAAGACCTGTATTGTATGCATGGGCCCTCTTACTTGTCTGGGGTGAAAATGACAGTGCTGTGTGCATAAGTCAAGGCTTGACAGCAGTAGGAATATACTAAACCACAGGGATATACATTACAAGAATGGCAGCCCACGCTGTTCTGCAGAGGTACTACAGCAAACACTGCCAGTCATGTACAGCTACTCCCTGTCTGATGACACCTTAGCACAATGAGGTTGTTTAAGAAGATGCTATTTCAGCCTGAACTCTGCAATGCTGAGCTCTTGCTGGTTTAACCTCTGATAGTCCGAGATCGGCTGGGAGCGTCACAATCAATAAATACGAGGCTCCCTCCCAATCCTTTTTCATAAAATATATGAAAATCCCATAGTCTTGGCAAAGTTTCCCAACTCTAAGGACCACTCAACACTCCGTATGTGTTCTGTACTGTATTTACTCCTAGGACAGGGATTGTAATTCAGCTGTAAAGTGTGCTGATACCAGTGGTACTCTAGAAATGGGTAATCATTACCATGTACAGGCATGTGCCTGTAGAAAGATAGTACTTGACGTGTTTTATTGTTGGACAGGATTCTGGTCCTGAAGAAGAGCTCTGTGTGGCTCGAAAGCGTGTCTCTCTCACCAACAGAAGTTGGTCTGATAAAAGATATTACCTCCCCCACCTTGTGTCTCTGTCCCATGCTGTCACTTAGGTCAGGGCACAAAGGAGGCTCCCCCATCCCTGTCTAGCCTGAGCCATTCTTTGCATGTCCTCTCTGTTGCTTTCAGTCGGTCCCTTTTGTGCATCCCGCCACTGCCCAATACCGTCATCCGTCATGGCAGATGCTCCGGCTTCATTCTTAACACAGGTCCCATATCTTTCCATCTTCTTTTCTGGATAACTCTAGAGACAAGGGGTTGTTGAACTCTGACACAGCTCAGCATTTGTTGTAAATTCATTCCATTTAATAGCTAGTGTTCTGCTAAGGCATTTGCTTTCGAAGGCATTTTGGATGTCTGTCTGTACCTTTGGTGGGTTTATAATGGAAACATTTTACACACCTTTAATTAAAGTAGAACTGTGGGCACAACTACAAAAACTCTCAATAGAAAGCAGGAGATCGCTGTCTGTTCCTCAGCTTTTGCATTGTTTCTTTGTTTGGTTTGTCCAATCTGTTCATTGCTCCAATTGTTCATAATGAAAATGTGATATTCTACCTAACCTCTGTTCGCTTTATTCAGGGCGTGGCCTATAATAACATTATATGCTCTCCAGTCTAACTCGTCCTTTCACAGATATGATCTTCCCTAGTGCGCTTTGATTTTTCTGGTGTTTTTCTTTAAATTTTAACCACCCCACTTTGTTTGGTACTTGTTACATTCATGGCATACAAGCAGAGAAGTTAGATAAACAACAAGAAGTACTGTTGCTGGAAGGTTGCAATGTAACACGACTTTATTTTTTAGAATTCAGAACAAGGGAACCCCAAAATAGAGAGAGAGACAAAGCAGGCTGCTCCCTAGAACATCCAGATTACACTCACCCACCTTATCTAGGCTGTTTGCAAACTGATGCTTCCCCACAGAGCCCCCTGCCCTCCCCTGCAAGCAGGAAACCCCCCTGAAATTTAAAATGACAGTTTTTACAATTTTAGCATAGCTTTCAAATACACCAGAGTACTTCATCTCAATTCAATTTTAGTTAGATACCTAAAGGCTCACTCCTTAAAATAACCTTTATGTGGTCAGATTTGGTGCTTTCTCTTCACTTTTCCATATGTTTCACAACAGCTGAGATTCGTAGCACAGTTATGTGGGATTCAAATGTGAGTGTGTTGCTTCTTTTCATTGTAAGTTAATTTCTATAAAAATGGGTTCAGACAGCCATATTTTTGGCTTATATTTTGGCAAAACATTCGTGTCCTGTTCTTCTTTTGGGTGAAAATATCTGGTTTTGGGTTGAATACTTGGTCTGCCTGGCTCTGGGGTGTTGGTCACTTGCCAAATTCCCTCTAGTCACTTGTGACATAATCAGATGCAAAATCTCCATTTCCCCTTTAACTCTGACTCCTCTTCTATTATTATTAGGGGGATTTAAAAACAACAACTCGAGCATCTGTATTACAAATCTATAACACTGTGGTCAAAAAATAAATTGTATTCACGAGTCTGTTCAATGATACATGCCAAAGTCCATTGGATAAAGTATTGGGAATGGATGGTCTGACCAATAGTCCTAACAGGTGTTGTAGCAGGCAGGCAATAAAGCAACCTCTATAATTTCTCAAATATTCCTGTATAGCGAGGAGAACTCAGCAAACCACCTCAGACTATAGCCAAAAATAAAATGGAAGGCATGGTCCCAGCTCCAGCGTTGCCATATACTTGAAGGAGCATGTGGTAAACAAACCTGCTCTCCCCCCCCGCCCTCCCGAGTTACGGCCTTATGGGAATGATTTGGGTTTGAGATTTTTATTTGGGCCTAGGGTGACCAGATGAGGGGAATAAAATATCGGGACGCATGGGGGGGCGGGCTGAGCAAAAAAAAAAAAAGCCGAGCAAGTCCTGGCTGAGAAGAAAAAAAAAAGCCGAAAGCCGAGCGACTCCCGGCTGAGAAGAAAAAAAAAAAAACCAGTGCTGCCTGCGGATATCTCTGTCCCGTGTCCCGACCAAAGATCAGTCGGGACGCGGGACAGAGACCGAAATATCGGGACAGTCCCGATAAAATCGGGACGTCTGTTCACCCTATTTGGGCCTCATCTTTAATTTTTATTCTACACTTTCAAACGATCTGAAGTCAGAACAAGAGACAACCAGAGCTGGGTCAGATCACATAACAGGCCCAAAGCTCTTTGATTGGCACTCCACGGTTTAGACAAATGAATGTAAGAGCTAGGGGAAAGGGGTTGGGGGAATGTATAGAATAGTAATTATTATTGCTATCGTGGAGCCCAATCATGAACCAGAACCCCATGGTGATAGGTGCTTTACAAACACAGAACAAAAGGACAACCCCAGCCCCAAAGAGTTTGCAAGGAATCCTAGAAACTAACTAGGAGATAGGTCCTTGGTAAGCACATTCTATGGCCAGGGTCAGGGATAGGGGTCTCTCGACTTTACCCCCATATCAGATATTATGCTTCAGGTCATAAGATAGTCACTCCCAGCCTGGGGTTAGGGTAAACGTTCCCCCTTAGGCATGTTATTGCATAATTCTCCATTATGGTGATGGTGCACCTTCCCTCCAAGCTTCTGGAGCTAGCCACCGTAGGAAGCGGGATACTGGACTAGAGAGACAGCTGGCCTGATTCAGCATGGTGTCCTGTTCCTATTATTACCAGTCTTGTGACTCGCTCTCCTGACTGCCCTTTAATGGAGTACAGGCTAAATGTGGGTGGTGCATTTCCTGGAATCTGCATGCTTTGGTCAGGACTGGAATCTGGCTCCAAGGTGTGGCTTGGGAATGGGAGGGCAATCTCCATTGGAGGTTATCATGAGCGCGGCCTGTAGGTGCAGATGGAATGCATGATTTCCCAGCCCCAAGCCTAAACCGTCCGGAAGAGAAGATGTAACAATGGTGTTTTTTCCCTAGGTGAAGAAATTCAAAAGGAGCATGGAGAACCTGCCAGATCACATCCCGGGCTCCCTAATCTCCCTTTAAGGAGAGGCAACCATGAAGATTCTAGGTAAGAACTTTATTTCCTTCAGCGAGTAACGACTGGTCCCATTGCCAGTCTTCCTACACTGTGAGTGCCAGAGCAACCCAAATGAACTCTGTGGCAGCTGAAGTCCTGATTTTCTGAGCTGAAGAGTTCATGATACAAAATGCTCAAAACTGCAGGGGGCAGATTTAGCCTTTGAATCTGTCATTCCAGCTATGGGAATCTCTCTGACCACCTCACTACTCCCCCAGAGCCCCTCTAATGCCACTGCTGCCCTTTTAAGAAACCCTTTGTGACAAGGGAGATACAATGGCCTTTGGAAACAGGCTTCACCAGAACCTCCTGGGTGCCTCTCCACCAAGGAGTTTTGTGAACTAACAGTGATGGATTTATGGAAGGCCAGACGCAGGGCACAGGGGGCCTTCATGTCCTGAACATGTCTGATCCCAGTTTCCTGGTGAGAGAAAAGGATGTGTTGATATCCCCTCTGTTTATGGAAGGAGTGAAACTTCCGTAACCTTGCCTGAAGCATGCGAGAAGTGATGAGCTGATTTGTTTCTTAATCATATGTTCCTGGGTTCACCCACCATCGTGTAGAGGTGGGAAACAAGGAAGATCTGCAGGTCGGTACGGTGGTAAGTCGTTACGTCAGCTTCATATCAGCATCTCTATGTGAGCGTGTATTCATGCGTGTGCCTGTAGGCCATACCTGTATTTTCAGGTGGAGAAAAGGACATTTAGCTACATTTATTAGCCATTCCTAATAGGTGTTAACATCATTCAGTGACACTAATTGATAGAAATTGTTCACATCCCATGATTCCTGGCTAGGTTCTACTGGATTTAAAGAGTAGGCTAAGAGAAGCATTCGTTGTACTGTAACTGCTTCGGGCGTTACTCTAGCATTTTAAAGGAGAAACTGCAGACGATATTAAATTCAGGCTGCCTTTTCTCTGGCTGGCCCAGCTGGCTGACTTAGGCTTGCGATGAGTGTTGGTAGGGATACAGCAATGGACACAACAAGGTCTCATCTTGCCCGGCATGTTGAAGGATTGCAAGTAGTATCTCTTATGGTAGTGCCCTGGTAGCACCCTGGATAACGCTGAATTACTGAGAGCTTCTGAGACCTCTTGGGTCAGTGAGGTCCAAGGGATAAGTGGGATCTAATCAGCACTTGATCTGCATTTCTGCTTTCTTTTAGCTTGTCAGACTCTGCAGTAGGGCCCAGAGCCTTCTGCTTCCTGCCTTGACACTCAGATCATGTGCCACTGGGAGGCCAAACAGGAATAGGGCTACCTGCAAGTGCTTCCGTTTCTTCTAGAAATAGTAGTTTTGGGCGTTCAGGGTCCTCCACAGTCCGTCCCAGCAGGGGGGGACATGTGACAGCCCAGCTGGACTCAACTGCTTATAAGAGAAATAGGAGAAGAAAGGGCTGGAGTCCCTGCTGATGACATCACTGCTCCTGTTGCCAGGAGCAGGCAGGCAGAAATAGTCAGCAGCTCCCGCAGGAGTGAGAAGGAACCTGCAGCTTGCTACCAGAGAGGGAGAGAGCCCAGAGCACCTGCCCCTTCACCAGAAGAGACACTTCCCCTTCCATTTCTGCACTCTCCCTCCCCCACCAGGACCGGCTCTAGGCACCAGCAAACCAAGCACGTGCTTGGGGCGGCATTCCAGGTGGTTTAGGGTTGTTTTTTTTTCCCTTCGGCAGTTGCGCTCTCGGAGGTTTGTTTTTTGTTTTTTGTTTTGCTTGGGGCGGCAAAAAACCTAGAGCCGGCTCTGTCCCCCACATACTCATGGAGGGCAAGTGCCAGGGCAAGCACAACCTTATGCATTTCCCACACCCATTTCAGCTATGATAGCAATAGACCCGCAGAGGAGACTGTTTTGGTTTTTCAGATCCAAATCCAGGGGAGTTGCAGATGCAGATTCTGTCTTATCCAGCCCCGCAGGTACAGGGGATTTGCATCTCTAGGACTGAAAATCACCCCATTTTCACCAAGGTAGTTTTCGATGCACTTAGGAGTCAGTCTCTTTGACATTGCAGCGCTTCAAGCCCTCCCTCTTTTTCAGGGAGATCTATCATGTCTACCTAGAACTATGCCAGACAGCAAACGGGTGACATAATTTGCAGAGAATGCGGCGGCTGTCATCGGCTCACGTTAGGCGAAGCGGATGGCAAGAGCTAGTCCTGGTGTGGAAAGTCTAATAGCACGAAGTGCTGAAACCGCTCGCTGGAGCATGTGACAGGGGCTCATGCTGTGGAATCCTGCTTTGGAAAAAAAAAAAATCCTACCAGAAGCTCCCTGGAAGTAGGGAAATAAAATGAGTGAGACAAACCTGTAAAAGTATCTCAGCCCAGGAGATCAGTACTTTTAAGGCTTGATTTTGACCCCATTACTTACGCGCGCTGAGTAATGCCTTACTGTGTTTAAATGGGATTACTCATGGAGTAAGGTACCACTCATTGAGGGCAGCAGAATCGGGTCATAGTGACTGACACGTTCAAAGTGTGCTCACTCCTCTCCTGGCAGAGATAAGCACGATCCCCCTTTTCTAGATTGGGAAACTGAGGCAGAGATGAGGTGCCTTGCCTGAAGCCACGCAGCAAGTCAATGGCAGAGGGTGGCTTTGGATGAGTGTCCACAGCTACCTTCTGATTGGCTGGCTGGATTTTCTTTCTTTTTTATTTTTTTTGATGCCACACCTACTAATCAACTCCCACTAGAGCACAGCTAGAATTTCATCACCCAAACCTGTCTCTGAGAGTCAGCTGTGGTCTGCAAAGCTGGATCCCCGTGGTTTTAATAGAGGGGGGACTGGCCATAGAGTGTTTTCCGTGGGGAGCTCTAAGTGGAGGCACAAGCTTTTGCCTTTGTCTGAAATAGTCCGATTGTTCAGGGCATGCTGCAAAGCCCTTCATGTCCTGAGCTTTGGGAAAGGTGGGGGCCAAATGGCAGGAGTGGGGGGGATGGAGGGTTGATAGGAAAAGTCCTGCTTATTGGGTTGAGTTGTGGCGGGGTGCCATTTTGCTGGAATCTTTCTGGTTTGCTGCCGGGTTTGTAGTAATGTCCTAAGTCCCATCAGACACCCAGAGTAGCACGATGAATAAAGAAATGCTTGTTGTACCCTCTTTCTGCTTTAAGGTTCCCTAGAGTCACTGGACACCCCTTCTTTTCCCTAGAATGGCATGACTGCCCTTCCCAAAAGCCACTTTCAACTAACTCTGTATGCAGTGGGTATGTTTGGAATATTGAACAATTCCCAATTTAGCCTTTACAACAGAAAGGCTGTTCCAAGTCAATTAACAGCCCATCAAGAATTTTCATATTAAAAACTTGCTACCAATCTGTGTTACACAATAGGCTTTTTGCTGTGTTTATACTGAACATTTATATCAGTGGAGAAATGTCAGTTTAAGTCAGGGGTTCTCAAACTGGGGGTCGGGACCACTCAGGGGGTCGCGAGGTTATTACATGGGGGGTCGTGAGCTGTCAGCCTCCACCCCAAACCCCACTTTGCCTCCGACATTTATAATGGTGTTAAATATATAAAAAAGTTTTTAATTTATATGGGGGGTCGCACTCAGAGACTTGCTATGTGAAAGGGGTCACCAGTAAAAAAGTTTGAGAGCCACTGGTTTAAGTGTATTTACCATAAAACTATTCATAACACATTGTACTGGAAAGTTGTGCATGTGGTATAAAAGTTAAAGTCTTGGGGTAAAATTTTCAGAGACTCAGTGTGACTTGGGACCCTAAGTCTCAATGAAGGTCAATGGGATTTAGGTTCCTTGGCGATTAACTTGCTTTTGAAAATGAAACTTAAGTTATTAAGTCCCTTAGGCACTTTTGAGAACTTATGAGCAGCTATGAGGATCAAAGTTGCTCTCATTTTTAAAGTAGAACAAACATCCTAATAAAAGGTACTATATTTGCTCTTTTAACTATAGAATAAAACAACAAACATTTAAAGAACAAACCAAGGATAGCAACATTGTAAGCTTGTACAGCAATTATACAAGTGATATGGGCACTATAGTGTTAGTATATTAAATACTTGATCTATTACAGTTCTAGCTAGTTGCTAAAACATTCTGAACAGCTTGATCCAGTGCCTACTGAAGTCAATAGACTCCCACTGGGTTTTGGATCAGGCCCACATTGGAGGGTGCTGGTAATACTTTCTACTGAGAAAAACAAAGATAATCCATCCTTTAAAAAATGCTCTGTTTGGCAGGTTTTAATTGAGACAGACATTCTATTGGTTTAGGTTAGCTTGGCGTACATTTCCATGGTGCATACCATGCTTCAGACTGAGTCCTGAAGAACTGAGTTGAATTCACCAAATCAGGCTATTTGAGACCATCAATTCATCTGACATTCCACTTCAGCCCATTAAATGCTGCCCTCTTCTTGTTGAGGTTGGTTGAATTATCTGGACCAATGTCCATCTTGAGGCCATTGTATATTAGCTCTGCCATTTGCTTGGCTGAATTTATCAGGTGTTTATGAGTGAATTTCAGCTATATCATGTCACAACCCTTGGCTAAGAGCTTCCCTGACTCTTTTCATGAGCTCCTTACTTGTTCTCTATTGAGCGGAGGGAGCTCTGTGTCTAACCTGACAAGAGCTGGGAGCTATTACCAATCCCCAAGCAGTCAAAAATCATGAGTCAGGCCCTTAAGATGTGACTGGCTAAAAAAAAACCTTATTAAAAAAGTGGGTTCATTTTATTTCCTGTCTAGTTTTTGAGCTTTTAAGGTTCACATTTTCAAGCTTTCTCCACAACCATGAATTTTTAAAAGAATGAAAACTGAGATTCTCACAATCACATGGTTCCAGGAGCTGGGGCTTTAAAAATAACCCCAACTACAGCTAGCAACATTGTTCACCTTCTAACCTCTCTAATGTTCAGTACAAGAAGGCTGTTCCTCTTGACCAGTTTTCCCTCATTCTCTGCTTCATGGAAGATATCCTCCACATTACCCCCTTTCCACTCCCACCCGACTCCTTTCTTTCAATAGTTTCCTTTTCACAGAATCGTAGGATTGGAAGAGACCTCGAGAGGTCATCTAGTCCAGTCCCCTGCACTCATGGCAAGAATAAGTATTATCTAGACCATCCCTGATAAATTGTCTAACCTGCTCTTAAAAATCTCCAGTGATGGAGATTCCACAACCTCCCGAGACAATTTATTCCAGGGCTTAACCACCTGGACAGTTAGGAAGTTTTTCCCAATGTCCAACCTAAACTGTCCTTGCTGCAATTTAAGCCCATTGCTTCTTGTCCTATCCTCAGAGGCTAAGGAGAATAATTTTTCTCCCTCCTCTTTGTAACAACCTTTTATGTACTTGAAAACTGTTATCATGTCCCCCCTCAGTCTTCTCTTCTCCAGACTAAACAAATCCAGTTTTTTCAATCTTCCCTCACAGGTCATGTTTTCTAGACCTTTAACCATTGTTGTTGTTGTTCTCTGGACTTTCTCCAATTTGTCCACATCCTTCCTGAAATGTGGCACCCAGAACTGGACACAATACTCCAGTTGAGGCCTAATCAGCATGGAGTAAAGCAGAAGAATTACTACTTCTCTCTCTCTGTCTAATAGAGCTGGTTGAAAAATGGCAACATAAAAACTGCCCCCTGAATGCAATGGAAAAAGTTATTTGTTTTCTCCACTACTTCCCCCCCCCCCTTTTTTTGTGTGCTACTCTAACTTTTCCAAAAGGAGGAAAGGGAAAAAAAAGTGTGTGGCAGGGGGGAGGGGAGAAGGAGGAGAAAACAATACCCTGACATTCATTCTTTTGCATTCAGTGGCAAAAAAGAAAGAAATCCCAACTTCCAAAAGTTTTGGTTTCAAAAACTGAAATGAAAACTTCAATTAGAAATCAAAATATTCTGATTCGCTTGAAATTTCCTGTCACAAAATTAAAAAATAGTCAATTCTTTTCCCCTGAAACATTTTGTTTTTGACACAACTCCCCCGCCCCCTCCCCAAAGCCCGAGACCTTTTTGATAACAAATTTCAACCAGCGCTATTTTATTAAGACATTCAGACTCCAAAAGATTTACTCCCCCAGAAATGTTTTAAAGGGCTGGATAGTTTCTCTGCAAGACGACTCCCCTGAGGTGCTCTAGCTTGTGCTGGGCCTCGCTCTGCTGCTGGCCAATCAAGGAGGAAGCCATTTGCGTGAGTTGGGCTTCAACTGTTTATTACTTGTCTGTCCTGAGGAGGGGACACCCTAACTGTCAGTGGATTGTGAATCCCAAACCTTGTGCTTGAAGAGCCCTGTTGGCTTCCTCCTAGTCCCCATTGGTCAGGCATGTTTGTCCACCAGGTCCTATAGAAATGTCCGTCTCAGTGATAATCATGTTACAGCTTTCCTCCACGTTTGCTAGCTCCGCCATTTTAATGCCGCGTGCCTCTTTACATGCCACAGCACCCATTTTAAACGTAGCTCTTTATACTGGCTCCCCTTCTGCCTCTCTCGGGGTGTTGTGCTGGGAGACGTTTCACCTTGCCAGCTTCCCCGTCTGCTCTGTTCAGAGCGCTAACGTGAGCCATTTTAAAGCACTTACATGCAGGAAACAGCATGGCAGTACAGGTATTACTACAATTTACTGGCCATTAGTTGGAGACAGCTGCCTCTAAGCAGAGAGGGTCACCTGGGAAGGCACCGGCTGCTGTGCTGTGGGCCAGGAAGGCTCTTTCCTGCCTCTACAAATCAAGTGATTTCCCAGAGCAGTGGGAATCCAGCATTGGGGTCATAATGCCGAAGGGCCAACTCGAGGGCATGCCAGGTCCTTTCATGGGAGGCAGGCACACAAAAGTGCGCCAGCACTTGTTTGGTCTGCAGGAGACGCCGCCCCACTTTTGCAGCGCAAAGCGGAAAGATGTCCTCCCGGGGCCCAGGCTTTTCAAGGCAGAGCCTTGTCAGTACCTTTTGTTAGAAGAAGAGTGGGGAATTAGACAGAACCACGTACACGTTTGCCTTTGATTGCTCTGCGGCAGTGGTTCTATCAGTCAGCCTGTGAAAGGCTTCCTCAGCCTGATGTCATCCTTGTAGGCCACCATCTGTATGTGCCATGGGCATGTCACGGCAGCAGGCACAGTGTGTTGTCCAAGCCCAGATTTTGAATTACGGGACAGGTCTAGAATTTCAGATCTGGACTCATCTCCTCAGGAGCTTAGCTAGGTCAGCCCCACGGATGCAGCACTACCGGGAGCACATAAGACAAATGTGGAAGAGAACAGAGCCCTAAATGATTTGGGGTTTTTATCCAGCTTGTTATCTTATGTATTTTTTTAATCCCAGCAAGAAACAATCCTCCTTTTTGTCAGAATAAAAATGGTTTAATGCCATGCGAAAATAAAAGGAAGCTTTACACAGTGCTGTGATGATTTGCAAGGCTAGAGAGAGACTCCATAAGGCTTTTTCAAATAGACTCCAATATTTTCAGTGCTTAAAGAGGAGCGAGTATGTGACACTTTTTGAAGTGCTGATTTACAATAGGCCCTAGCTGAGTGCATTATAATTTGCTACCAGAAGTTCCAAAGTGCCAGTACTTTCAATAATGGGAAGAGGAACCCTAATATGAGACGGCTTTTGTATTGTGTTTAATGAAAAGCTAAAAATGTGCTAATTTGTAAGTCCTGTTGTGGTAGTAGCATTAGAGGCTTTTGAAATGTATTACTGACTTATGAGGTATTACGAAAAAGTGACATTTTGCTACTAGCAGAAAAGTCAATTATAACATTTCAACACTTTAGAAACTTGCTGATGCAGGATGGGAGTTAATAGAACAGTCAGTTTCACTTTGTATTATAGGATTTTGTTTTTGCTGGGGAGAAACATGTTCTATTTTTTAATGGCCACTTAAACAATCAGCTGCAACCAGCTGTGCATGAATGGGAGGCTGGTGCCTGCCTGGGGAGTGGTGTAAGGCACAAGGTTGATGTTAGATTTATTTACCGTGGCAGTGCCTAGAGGACCCAGCTCTGATCTGGGCCCCTTTGTGCTAAGCGCTGTACCTACATGGGGCAAGAGGCAGTCCATATCCTGCTGAGGTTGTATTCGAACCAGTAGAGAGGTGGGAGTGGAAATAGAGGAGAAGGGACTTGCCTATGGTCAGACAGCTGGTCAGTGGCAGAGATGGGACTAGAATACAGGTGTCCTGAGCTGTAGTCCAGTGCCTTAATTTCCAGGCCAGACAGCCTCCCACGTTGAGAGCCTTCCCTGAGAAGACACACCAATGGCCTGGAGTGCATACTCTGGTGCTTGTCGCTGAGGAATGGATTCCAGATTTGGAAATGTCACTTTTTACAGTCAATTTGAGATTGAATGCAACATTCTTTCATTAGAAACGGTAGTCCAGGTTGGGCTAAGAGAAGGAAATACGAGCGCTTGCACTCTGGTAGAGTACCTTTGTTGGTAAAGGAACTTTCTCTCTCCCCCCTCCGCCATCCCTGAAGAGGCAAGCGATTCCTTTAGGAGCTATTTGTGGTCTAATGGTCATTTTCAAGTCACTTACCAAGGGATGGATCCTGTAAGCACAGTGCCTGGAACTCTCAGGCAGCTGTATGGCCACCCTTCCCAGAGTAGCTGAGCACCGCAGAATTTTTGTCATGGATGTCTCCTCACAGCACTCCTGTGAGCTCAGGAAGTGCTATTACCTGCATTTTACAGGCGGTGAACTGGGGCACAAAGACACTAAGGGGATCTCTATGCTGCAGCTGGGAGAGAGCCTCCCCGCCCGAGGGAGACAGACTTGTGCTTGCTTGAGCCGAGCTGGCATGCTAAGAATAGCAGTGTGGACATGGTGGCACCCGCTAGCCGCCCAAGCTCGGACCCAGGGGGTCAGGTGGCTAGCCCAAGCTTCCACTGGTGCCACAACACCCACAGTGCAATTTTGAGTGTGCTACCTCAATTCTATTTACCCGGACTGCTGTGTAGATGTACCCTAAGCAGCTAAATGTCTTTCTGGATCTGGGCCTAGGTGACTTATCCAAGGTCACGCAGAAAGTCTGTGGTAGAGCAGGGACTTGAACCCTGGTCTCCCAAGTCCTTGGCTGGAGCCCTAGCCACTGAACAGCACTTCCTCTTCCCTTGTCTTTAGCGAGAGTTCAGCCTGCCAAGAGCTCGCAGTATCAGGCCCAACGTTGGCCGTGTTAACCAGCTCCCAATGTAAGTCCTGTAATAAGTGAAAATTGGAAGAAATGAGAGAGGGGCTTATGGGAAATAGCGACTCACACTGCAGATAAGATATACGTGGAGGCTCTGACCCTGGAAATACACACAAACATTTATCTGGGAGCACATTGACGTGAAAGGGACTTACTCACACGCATAGTATGAAAGGGTTTGCACCGAGTTAAGCTCCAGTCTAAGGGAGCCTGCACCTGGCTCTCTGCACCACTTAAATCTCATTTCAGTCTCAGCTTGAGGCTTAAGCCATGCATAGGGACTTGTGAGTACTTTTCACTTGGGGTGAATTTCACCCTATGGCAGTAATGCACACGCTACAACAGCCTGGCTTATTGGTGATTTCAGAGGAATCCTGTACAGTCTATTACATGGTACTTAGGAACAGACAATCCAATTTCTGTGTAGAGCGGAGCAATGTGTAGAAAACACAAGAATTTTTGCATGCCTTGCCCCACCCCTCTTCTTTTGAGCACTTTTTTTCTTCTGCCTTGACACAATACAATATATTTTTATTGAACTCTCAGAAAAGGGAGTTTTGCAAGGAAGCAGGAAACGATTGGAGTCTTATTGCAATATGGCCAGAATACTTAAGTGCTGTCTGTAAAATCCACGTCCAAAAGGAGTCAACTCTTTCTGGAAAGCTACTGCAATCACAGATACATTATCTCTAAATTGGTCAGTGAGGAGTACCAAGAAAAAATATTTCATTTGAAACTTGCAACGATCAAAGGCAAATGTTGGCTCTAGTTATAACAGGAGTTACGTTGTCTGATTAAAGGACTTTGGCATTAAAGACATAACCTGAGAGCTTGACATAAACCAGGTCTCTAATAATACCACATGCTTACATTGTAAAAACATGACTTCATCGTGCTTTTAGCCATCTCCATTTTTAAATAAATGTCTTGTACTTGGATTAGACCAGTGCTTGGAACTTAGGCACTTCGGTGTCCCTGCTTTGCTAATATGATCTGGTATAGGCACTGTTTGTATGTGTTGTCAGGATTTCTCCTGTGCTTGACTCAAAGGTCAAATTAAATCCTACAAGCTGTGTCTAAAGCCTAACATTGGTTCACAGGGCTATTTTGGCTGCATCGTTGACTTTTCTTCAAAAAGCAGCTTTTGCTCAAAAGAGCAATTAGGCTTCTAGCCTAAAGTACATATGTGACGGGTTGGATCACAGAAACCCCCTTGGGACTGCCATCTGATGTGTTGCGACTACCTCTGAGTCCATTTTCCCTGCCAGCTTGGGACTCCAGAACCCTGTCTTGTTGAGCCAGACACGCTTGCCTGCTGCAAACACAGACCCGGGTCTGAACCACGTCTCCCACAAGCTGCAGGCTTAACTGAAAACAGCTGAAGAAGTGTTCCTGTCTCCAACACTCAGATGCCCAGCTCCCAATGGGGTCCAAAGCCCAAATAAATCCGTTTTACCCTGTATAAAGCTTATACAGGATAAACTCATAAATTGTTCACCCTCTATAACACTGATAGAGAGATATGCACAGCTGTTTGCGCCCCCCCTCCCCCGGTATTAATACAGGGATCTCAAATTCAAATGACCACGAGGGCCACATGAGGCTAGTACATTGGCCCAAGGGCCGCATCACTGACACCCCCCTGCTTCCCCTGGCCCCACCCCCACTCCACTCCTTCCATGAGGCCCCACCCCTGCCCCGCCTCTTCCCACCCCTTCCCTGCCCCCATTCCAATCCCTTCCCCAAATCCCTGCCCCTGCCCCGCCTCTTCTCCGCCTCCTCCCCTGAGTGCGTGGCTCCCCGCTCCTCCCCGCTCCCTCCTGGAAAATGCTAAGCTGTTTGGCGGCGGGAAGCACCTGGAGGTAGGCAGAGGAGCAGGGACGCGGCATGCTGGGAGAGGAGGGGGGGCGGCAGGTGAGGGGAGCTTGGCGGCTGCAGGAAATAACTCAGCGGGCCGCATGTTTGAGACCCCTGTATTAATACATACTCTGGGTTAATTAATAAGTAAAAAGTGATTTTATGAAATACAAAAAGTAGGATTTAATTGGTTCCAAGTAATAACAGACAGAACAAAGTAAATTACCAAACAAAATAAAATAAAACACGCAAGTCTAAACCTAATACAGTAAGGCAATGATTACAGATGAAATCTCACCCTCAGGGATGTCCCAGTAGGCTTCTTTTACAGACTAGCCTCCTCCTAGTCTGGGTCCAGCAATCACTCACCCCCCTGTGGTTACTGTTCTTTGTTCCAGTTTCTTTCAGGTATCCTTGGGTATGGACAGGCTATCTCTTTAGCCAGCTGAAGACAACATGGAGGGGTTTAAATAGACTTTCTCTTGTGGGTGGACACCCCTCCCCCCCCCGTGTAGAATCCAGCTACAAAATGGAGTTTTGGAGTCACATGGGCAAGTCACATGTCCATGCATGACTCAGAACTTATAGGTAGCAGCCATTGTTCACATGCTGCCTTGAACGTCCTCAGGTAGACTTCTTATGTGGATTGGAGTCTTCCAAGATTCATTGTCCGTTAAGTGTTTCTTGATTGGGCACTTAACTTGTAAATTCCTTTCTAAAGAAGCTGCCCAAATGCCTTACTGAGGCTACTTAAAGTCAAACAAGTACACAGCCAATATTCACAACTTTGAATACAAAAATGATACATGCATACAAATAGGATGAATATATTCAGTAGATCATAACCGTTGCGGAGATATGTTACATGGCATATGTAGCATAAAACATATTCCAGTTATGTCATATTTACATTCATAAGCATATTTCCATAAAGCAGTATGGGGTGCAACATCACAACATAGAAGTAGGATTGTGCAAAACATTCGCACCAAGCCTGAACCCACGTGTGGTTTTGAAGTTTAATAGATTCTCTGTGTACAGGCAGATGATGTTTGCATAGCTGAAAAGTCCATGAATAGCCAGTCCCAGCTAATTTTCCTCCCAACATTTGCCCCGTTGGCCCTTTCCCATATATTTTCAATTTCCTCCTCCCCATCTCACATGAGATTATTTCAAGGAAGCACCTAGCACCATAATATCTTGGCATCAGGGGTGGACTTCTCTGTAGCACTCAGTGTAGGCCTAACTGTTCCCTCATTTAATTCAATGGGAGCTTTATTGCCAACTTCTCTGGGAGCAAAGCTAGACTAGCAGCGAGTGCTTTTAAGAGCCCCACTCCATGTACATGTGTTGAGGGCCCACTGTTGGGGCCAGTTCAAGAACAACATATCCAAACGGTTTTCGTTTGTGGAGTATTTTTATTTATTCCTTTCCTAAGGTACCTTTTTCATGCATGATTTCTGTTTCTTGAAATATGATATTTATTGCTTCACACACATAACAATAGCCTACATCCATGCTTTGGGAAGAGTTGACGGAGAACTCCCATGTTAACTTTTGGGAGCAATTGTTGCTGCTGGAAATTAAAGTGCTTTGATGACATATTTCCCATACTCAGACACTTGACAGCAGGAATCCCGTAACTCCCTCCTCTGGTCTTTGCATGTTGACTGTCCGTCCACCAGAGCGGTACTTGCATATCTCCTCACGATCATTGCAAAACAGTGCCACCACTTCAAAGCAGACTGTGTGCATATTATGCTTGACTCTCAAAGGATTACACATCCTTTTTAGGCCTGGTCTACCCAGCTTGCGACAATATAACTATCTTGGTTGGTGGTGTGATTTATTTTACCAGTAGTTATACTGGTATAAATGTGCTTATCCCCGTATAGCTGATTTCCCTATGGGAATAAGTTATACTGGTATTATTGAGCCCACACAAGGGGCGGGGGGCTGATGGGACTGATAATAAGATTTTAACCATTCATATAAAGATTGCTGGCTCAAATCCAGCCTAAAGCATTAGTGACTTAGAGATTTTGCTGGCTGGAAGTGCTCAGGTTATACTATTTTAACGATACCCTCTTTTTTGTATCGAAGTTAGTTGTCCAAAACTTCAGAGCAACAGCAAAATGCCAGTACAGTTAAAGCAGTACAACTTGTGAATAAATAAGACAGATTGAAACCTGGCATTTTCCCTTAGTATATTTAATAGGTTGAAAAATACTCTAGGTACTTTCCATATCTGAGGGTATTTACAAACAATAAATTCTTGTAAACAGTGAAAGCTCTTATCTGGGTCTGCAAGTGCCAAAAGGCTCTGTTAGACTTAGGTTTAGAAACTACTGCAAAGGCCACAATCATCTTTTCAATGTTTTAATTCCCCCCTATATTTTGTTCTAGAGTAATAAATGTTGGATGGAAATTAATGAGTGAATATAAACGATTTATTTGTAGCTCTCGCGCGTAATAATACATGTCGTTGGCCTTCCCAGCTCTGAGAAATTGATTTAGTTTACTATTATCTAATTGTAATCTAATTATCTAATCTAATCAATTATCTCATTGTAATCCTTTGTAGGAATTGTATTTCTAAAATGCAAACCGTGAATTTACCAGCCTGGAGAATGAGCTCATGCATTTGTTATCTGAGACCATTTCTTGTTTTTTAAGGTCACATTTGTTTTTTTGGTATTGAGGGTATTTGCCTAAAACTTTCAGTGCAATGGCAAAATAGTTTCAGCTTCTTATCTGTCCTTTTTCCAAATACTACTGGTAAATGATATGTGTCGTTTTAGGCTGATCAACCAAGTTTGTAAGTGCCTCAGCTTAAATAAAAACACATTGCATTATTGTAACAGAAACAAATCTAAAATATTTTGTAATTTGTACTGGCCCTTTTATCCAAAGACCTCCAAAATGCTGTACAGACACTAGCTAAACCTCACAACACCCCTGTGAGATAGGTTAGAAGTAGAGCTATTTCACACACAGATACTTAGGCCTTACAGTTCATTAGTTTTGGGGGGCTTAGTTTTTGGTGCACAGTTTAAACATCTAGGAGTCTCCACCTGGGCACCCAAATTAATGGGCTCCTTTGAAAATTGGAGCTAAAGCTATGTTTTAAACACTGTGAAAATATGAAGGGCCAATGCAGATGCCTTTGTGCCCATTGGGGTAGAACTGTCCAATGCTGCCCCCTACTCATGGTGGAACCTTAATGGCACAGAGGTAGCCTGAAAATTTCAGAGCAAGTTTTTCACCTGATGAGATTGACCGCTAAAGGATTACAGAGGAAATAGGACGGAAATATGAACATTGAAAAAAAGTCATATCATATGTAGTTCTCCTGGGTTTGTAGAAAGCAATTAAGCCAATTAATTTATTGGTAAATTATCTTATGATGAATTACAGAATAACTGCAATGAAACTCTGACACTCACATTAATACCAAATTAGTTACTGTATTATGACTGTTCTTACAATGAATGCCCAGTAATTTAATAATAATGGGACACTTAAATAATTTAACCAATAATTCTGTAGATCACTCACGTATATAAATGAGCGTGACAGCTTCCTTTCGCTGCTTTGCTGGTGCTCCTGGATTGGCTTCCTGGCAACACAGAGAACAATTCTGGCAGCCAGACAGCTCCACGCATTTGCACTGGGATTCCGCTGGGAGTAGTAAAAGAGAGAAATCGGCAAGAGATTGTGTTACACTGGGCCCCCTTCAGAAGACACTTCACTGATTTCCTCTACGCTGTTGCAAAGTGGCATTGCTATAAGAAATGTACCCATTCTACTGGGACTTTTCAAGATGAGGGATTCCCCTCCCTGCAAACTCTGGATTATTTTGGAGCTATGGCTCCATTTGCCATAAATGCAAAATGTCAAGAGACGTGGTATGTTAGCGTGAGATGGGGAGCCCAGCTACCATGCTGTCCATTATAAATATTTGCTGTATTGCAAGCTGTGGCAACTGTTAGAAACAGCCTTTCCCTACGGGCAAGCCCTGCCGGGGTCCCGGCCATGACTGTGGGGCCCTAGATGCTACTGCAATACAAACAATAATAAGTTATGGTTTAGGGCAGGGGTCGGCAACCTTTCGCGAGCGGTGTGCCGAGTCTTCATTTATTCACTCTAATATAAGGTTTCGCGTGCCAGTCATACATTTGAACGTTTTTAGAAGGTCTCTTTCTATAAGTCTATAAGATAGAACTAAACTATTGTGGTCTGTAAAGTAAATAAGGTTTATAAAATGTTTAAGAAGCTTCATTTAAAATTAAATTAAAACGCAGAGCCCCCCGGACCGGTGGCCAGAACCTGGGCAGTGTGAGTGCCACTGAAAATCAGCTCACGGGCCGCCTTCGGCACATGTGCCATAGGTTGCCTACCCCTGGTTTAGGGAATCAACCCACTGTATTATTAACTACAATATTTTAGTGACCACTAAATCAGACCCTGTATGTTGCAAACGTTGGCCATTGTATTTATTGGTCTGCTCTGGGTAAGCCCTGCTGGCTTCACAGTACTGTCACTGAGTAGCAACACCCATTTCTGCAGGGGCCACAGTGTAAGTATGTTTTCACTGCACAGTTCACCCTGGCTCTTACCTGAGTTTTAGACACTCTCCCTCCCCACCATCCACACAGAGAAAACTCTGACTTCAGTTTGGAGGTGCTTTAACCTCGGGCGAACTGCCCTGGCTGTTGGTACAGGTTAGAAACAGGTGTTACTCCAGTGCTGATAATCCTCCAATGCCTTCCCACAATTCTCCCAAAGGACAGACAAGTTCTCCTGACATTGACTGGGAAAGAATCCTAAAGCATCTCAGCACAAAGACCCATGGGATATGCCTCCAGACACACCCAACCCTGATCTTCTATGATTCTAACACTCACACCCAGGCCAGGCTAACCTGGGTGCTCAGAACCAGGAGCCAGTCACCCAGGTTAATTGAGCAGTAGAGTTACCCTTAGAGTTCTGAGCATTTCTCCTAACTGCTCTTGTAAATAACTGTACTATCAGAGTGCGGTAACAGGAAGACTTAAAAAGAGGTTGGAGTCTAATTACACTGTATCTGGTATACAGCTTAGAAGTAATCCACCCTGTAATTGTTGCAAATACGTAAGACTCACAGAACACCTTTAGCAGCAATACTTTCACGAGCGTTATTAGCCTCACAGTGGGACCTAATGCTAGAGAATCAACTGGGGCCACTTAATTACATAGTTCAATCATTAACACTGAAATTACAGCGAGTGTTGCCCCTGCTTGACGCAACAGTTTTATTTTCAAATAGCTACACATTCCCTGATAATAATACCTTGTACTTAAATAGCAATAAAAATGCTCCCTACTTTTTTGAAAGACTGACGCTCTTTGGAGGTGGTGTCGATATACATCGACACACACCAAAGCAACCTGGCGGCTTTGTGCCATTCGGGCAATGCAAGTCAGCTGTAAGCCTCGCTTAGCCAGCCAGTGAAACTGTCCCCTAATGTTCTTTTTGGCTACATAGATATGCCAATTGTGGTTTCCAAGTCCCAGTCCTATTAATATCCATGTACAATCCAGCTTTATGGCTTACAAGGGCAGAGCCGGGAAAGCACCACTGTGATATTCAGTTGAAGGAGAAATTGAGAAGAAATGGAAACATTTCATTACTTCTATAACATGGAAGAACACATGGAAAAAACTTGGAAGCCAAATTCTCTCCTGTCATGCACACCTGTGCAGGCATGCGAGTGGGCGTGAGATGCTCCGCACCTCTGCGGACGTGGTTAGAAATGGAGCAATATGCCAAGGGAGACATACTCTATGCCAGTCATGTTGGATGGAATCCAGGGAGCTACTTGGTTGCGTAAACCCAGAATTAGGCACCTAAGTCCTGTTTTTAGGCACCTAAGTTCCCCACCGTGGTCCACAAAACTCCACGGAACCCTGTAAGCCCCTCTCAGGAGAGAGCTCTAACCGCTGGACTAGAGAGTCGTTCTGTGTCTGGCCCAATCACCCTGTCTGTATTTATCCACAGTGGAACAGCTTCCGCAGGAGAGACCGAGAGACACCCCCACATCAGACTGTCCTGTAGCTCAGTGGTTAGAGCACGTTCCTGAGAGGGAGGATTTGAACAGGGGTCTCCCTTCTCCCCTGTCTGCCAGGAAGGGGGAAATCTGAGCCTGAGTGCTCAAACCAGTGGGCTAAAAGTTATTAAGTTGGCAGTGGCCCCACCACCTTCTCCTCCAGCCATTTTGTGTCGTGGGGCAGGCACCTAATTCATTCCCACAAGAAACTAGGTACCTAAGAGAGGATCATGGGTTCCTGTTTGTGGATTGCTAGCAGAGCTAGGCACCTCCCTGTATCCTGGACTGAGGCCCCTATCACTGAGAAAGGGGCAGGGCTTAGCATATTGGGGTCTCCCACTGGCTAGCTTAGACAGGGAGCTGCCTAGTGTGCTGGCTTTTGTGGGTCCCGTTCTTAGGTGCCCATCTCTTCCCATTCATTGTACAGGGAGCCTAGATGCCTAACTCAGGTTTTGTGTATTTCAGTGTTGTTCCTGTGATAGTTTAGCTGCCTAAACGTTAGGTGTTGTGATGCTGAGTGGTGCAATGCCAAAGTCCCTTCCTGGATTCCACCCATTGTTACTTTAGTTTTTAGACGAATAATACTATTTAACCTCCTTGAATGTTATATAATGGCTTTACTTATCTCCAACCTAATCTTATTTTTATCAGTTCATATTCTGCAATCAGTAATTCCCTAGCCACCCTGTTGACGTTGACCGTAACTATTATGTGTAAGAAGTCAGTGGGGCTTAGGGCAGAATTTGTCCAAATTAGTTTTCCTGCTGACTGTAGAGACTACAAAAGGTTAATACAAAGATTAGCAATATTATTTTTAGAGCCTGGAACTCTTTGAGAAGGAGAGTTGGAGTTTTTTTTATTTGGAATATGTTAAGACCAGGATGCCTGAATTTGTAAAGCTACCAACAGGCTGCAGATGAGCGTCTGTAAAAAATTACACCAAATTTTGTAGCTGTTCTGTGCAAGTGATTAAATACAGGCCACTGTTCATGCTCATAGAATCTCATTGTTCACTACCTGTCAAGACTCTAGCAGCCAGGGGACTAATTACCAATGGGATTCCAACTGCTACTGACGGGGTGGGAAAAAAGTAGCCTGCACAAAGAAAGATCTTGATTTTTGCTCTAAAAATTGTCAGGCTCAGATGGATTTCTATTGGGAATTATTTCATTTCCATTGAATGCAAGTACTGTTGTAGGACGGATGGGTCAGTGCATAGGGTGGTGAATTGGGCCTCAGAAAACATGGGTTCCATTTCCAGCTGAGCCACAAAATTCTTGTGGGACCTTGGGTACATCATGCAATCTTCCCTATGTCTCAGTGCCCATTGGTAAAACTGGGGGATACTTCCTCACAGGGGTGAGGAGGATAAGAATACATGAATGATGGGAGTTGCTCAGGGACTGTAGTGGTTAGGGCCCAAAGAGGCCTATTTCTGAGGTATCACCACCTGTAGTAGTGAGTCAACATGCCCTTTCCCGCTGGGAAGTAGCAGAAAAGAGAGGGTTTATTAAACCAGAATCAACTAGTTCTTCCCACTGTGCTCAGGGATATGGTTCCGAAGGTCCTCCTATATGCAGTTAATCTCTCACATAAGCTTTTTTAGACTTATTTTTCCTTGCCCAGGTTTCTCTTCCAAGCTAGTATCACCTTCAGTACCAACACCCTTTCTAGAACTAACTGTGATGTAAGAGAGTATGCTTTTTATAGGGCCTCAGACTCCTCCCCTTCCCAGTATGCTTTGTTAAGAGGAGCTTGACAAGCAGGCTTTTCTTTCCCTTGGTCTTTCAATAGGACACGCCTGTTGGCAGCATAATCTGACCATTTTCTAGGTAAGAACAAACCTCTCAGGGTTTATTTCTGGGTCTTTTTTTCCTGAAACCACTGTGCTCTGGTGTGGAAAACTGGGGAGAAAGGGAAGCCCTGACCTGACCCACTTTTCGCGCAGGACTTTAGCTTTGGGATCCAAACAAACCAGACAGAAGAATACAGGCAGTTTGTTTAAAAAAAGTCTCTTTTTTTCCTCTGAGGCCCCTTCCCAGCGACTCTGTCACACCAGAATTAGAACAGCAGTGAATTGGTAGCCAGAGGAGGGCATGGAACATGGGTGTACTATGGTCTCATTGGACTGCCCTACCTAAAAGTGAGATGATGCAGTCTTCATTAGATGAAACTGCTGGCCAGCCTTCTAGAGTAATCCCGTGTAGCATGTGTTACAGTATTCTAGCTTTGCGAAAACAAAGGTATGTATAGGCACTATGATGCCATGGTGATGGTGAGCATTGTATATAAACTTAAATAGCTATGATAGAATACACATTATGAAGCCCACACGAAAGGAAAGGCTGCAATCACGTGGCTAGTTAGAGATCAAAGCAGGTATTATCTGGAAATTTAGGCGCACACATGAGTCCTATTAGACCTCCAGGTTTGTGAGCTAACTTGATAACAAGCAGCCATATTCCCTCTACTGAGGTGCAGTGTAACGTTTTTCATTTCCTCAATGTTTATTCCTCCCAACAAGCACGAGGACTGTGAGATGGCAAGCTGTCGTAGAGGTTCCAGTCTTTGATAGATGTCGGGTAAAAGACCTGTTGACTCCATGCATCTGGACTCCATGCATCTGAAGAAGTGAGGTTTTTTACCCACGAAAGCTTATGCCCAAATAAATCTGTTAGTCTTTAAGGTGCCACCGGACTCCTTGTTGTTTTTGTGGATACAGACTAACACGGCTACCCCCTGATACTTGTACCCAGTAGTGGCTCTGATTCGCAATCAGCTCCAAAGGCTTTAGAGCTGGTCCAGTCTCAGGTAAGTTTCCGTGGGTAAACTACTTTGTGAATAAATTGTGTCATTATTTGACTACTCTGTTGATCAAGTCATATTCAGTGCGTGATTCATTTAAGGATTTTTTTTCTGTCAATTCCCTAAACAAGTTACTCGTGAATAAATGCTTTCATTATTTGACTTGCCGCACTCTAGCTGTTAAACAAGAAGGACAACAATAGCAAATGCCCAAGGGAGCCAACAATTAGAGAGCTGTCTGTCAGAAGCCTCTGGGGTCTCCCTGAAAGGAAGAGACGATGCCATTTGAAGCTTCAGGTTCTGCTGCTACAAGCTTATAAATACACAAACCACGACCCCAATCCTGCAAAGACTGAGTGCATGCACAATGTCATACATATGAGAAGTCCCACTGAAGTCAATGGATCTGTTACGTTGAAGTCAATGGAATTGCTCAGGTGTATAATGTAAGTCTTTGCAGGATGAGGGCCCATACTATAAGGTGTGCATATTTTTGAAAAGCTTAGTACAGGTCAGGCCAAAGTTAGCCTAAAATCTAGGACAATGGAAGTATTTCCATGGCTTCTTAAAGTTCCAATTCTTTTTTTTTAAATCTTCTTACCATGTTAGCAACCTGAATATTGTAGCACTGTGGTTTGAGCTAGTCAAATATCACAAAACAGTATTCACAAACGCTCTTTGAAATAAATGCCATCCAAGTGAATTTCCTCTGTGTATGAGTCTTTTAATGTGTTCTCTGCTACCATTTGTATCTGTGAATGTTTGCGCATGGTGACATTTGTAGAAAGATAAAGTGCTGCGCTGGTCCTCATGTGAATATGTACATGCTTCTGTAACTAAACGGTGGTCAGCCTATGGTAGCCTACATTAAGTGCTTGGTAACAGCCTGTGGTCAGAGAAAAATTAAAAAGAGCCTTTATAACTGTTTTATTGGGAATTAGAATACACTAGACATACAGGTATGGAAAGCAGTTAGTTTTACAAAGCATCTAGGTTAATAACAGAAAAATAAATAATTAAAGGCTGTTAACATGACATCAGTTTTTAAGCAAAATTCCTCATTGAAATCAATAAGGAGTTTTGCCTAAAAACTTGATGGTATGATATAGTCCTAAGTAATTCTTAAAAAACTCTTTAGAATAAATGATGCTTGAGAAAGTCAGTGGTCATTAGCTCTTAATCTTGTGGGAGTTAAATGTCACACTGGTGTCTCGTCCTATTTGCAACTTTTTTTTTTTTCATGGAACACACTTAGAAATAGATCCTTCCTCCGGAGCTGGCCACAGATTTTTGTGTATGTTGTCTCTAATGTCCTCATCCCTCTTCAGAGAAATGGATCAATAAGCTTCCTGTGATGTATTCCCAGATGAGATCTCCTCAAGGAAATAAATTACTTTTTCTTCTTTTTCCCTTTCTTTCCTCCCTTCTTTTTCCCTTTATCCTTTCCTTTTCCTTTTCCTTTTCCCACTTCCTCACCTTCCATCAGTGCTCTGGCTCGTGCTTTCCCCAGAGGTGTCTTGGCATACCAAACCTGGAGAATCAAATAAGTGGTGAGAGGGGAGGGAAAAAAGCATGAAAGAACATTTAAGTAACTTTTGCATGTACGATGAAGTGTTCCTAACAAAAACCTTACAATTCTGGTTGGCTTGTGGAGAAGCTGAAACAAGATCCTTAGAACTCTTGAGAACACCATTATAACAAGAAGTGTAGCAATCATCTGCTTTCGGAGTCCCTCATTAACATGACACTTAGCTGTGCCACTTGTGTTGCTATAGTTATGGGAGTGTTAGAACTTCATGATCAACCCTATTTCCAAGGGTATGTAGCTCTTATCAAAATTACCTCTGATCTGAAACTTGGCAGTATAAAGAGCATATTTTTTGGTAGTTCTCAAAATCTGTTCAGTTGTTTTTAATTTCAGTGGGAAAGTTAAATCATAATTTTTCAAGAGCTGTTTATTGGTTTCATGTGCTTGTTCATAGTCCTGTGTCTTGTAAATGGTTTTGTTTTGCTTGCTTTGCAAATTTGCAAAGCTCTTGGACTGTAATGGCAACCAGACCTCTCTGGGATATGTTAAAATAATTTAAAATGGCTGAATTGGTAATATTTGAAAATCACTTGTGCATAGGAAATAACCTTTTCCCAAACTTGAAGTGTGCGTGTCTGTATTAACAATGTCATGGTCCATTCTGCAGCTCAAGATGTGACTAGATATTGATGTGCTGGATGAAAAAGCTATTAACTATGTTCATCTCTTTTGTTATGCCAGGAATGAATTTGGCTTTTTCCCTCTCAGAAGCCTAAGGACCAGTTTCCTGATGTCTTGACTTCTGCCTCTCACCTCAGAATCCTACTTAAGTCAACTCCCATCTCTCTCTACTCCTCTCCATCCACACTTACACCTACACTATCTCCATTCACAATGGTGTTCACGCTGTTGGGCTTGTAGTGTCTTGTGGATTAAATGCCTTAAACAGGTAAACAAAATGCGTCAGTAGCAAAATGGCCGACTGGTTGTGGAACAGCTATAATATTGTGATGCACAATCGAACTATTCTGATTTAACTGAATGCATATTCTTCAAACCTCTCTATCTTACTCCCTCTGCTAACTCTGCATTATACAAAATCTCACCCAAAACTAGGTGGGTTTGAATAATTAGGCTGTACTTTACTGTACTTGGGGTGGGAGCGGGGCGGAAGGGTCTAGTGATGGTGCACATACATTGGGCTAGTACAATGTATTGGGCTAGTACGATGTATTGGGCTAGTGATGGTGCACCTACATTGGGCTAGTACGATGGTGGGCTAGTACAAACTTTTGAGGGGTTGCACCTTGAAACCGTCAGGCTGTTCGACTTCTGTGAAGAAATTCTGCATGGTGATGGAACTCTTAGGAACAGCTTATTAAGGACGAACTAAACAATGTGGCAGCACGTGGTAAATGTGAGGGAATATTGAGACCTACTCCAACCCGCTCTCCATATTGCTAGCAAAGGCCTTGCCTTATGTGGCAGGGTGGGGTTAATGATTTACAGTGTCATAGAATCAGAGAATATTAGGGTTGGAAGAGACCTCAGGAGGTCATCTACTCCAACCCCCTGCTCAAAGCCGGACCAACCCCAACTGTTGTTGGTGTCATCTGTTGTTTCCTTTTCCTTACTTTTGTATATTCAGTTTAATTAAATTATTAACCTATTTACTGGCATGTCCCCATGATAGTTTCTTCACAGATTCTGCAACTAGTGGAACTGCTCCAAGATATTACTGAAGCCAACCGCTTAGCAAGAATCCAAACCAGATTAGATTTTCTCTAATGGATAATAAGATACACAGTTAGGTTTCTGTTTATAAGAGAGTTGAACCCTGAAGTTTCAGGGCATAAGCCAACAAATGACTTCCTTGAGTTAAGAAAGAACTTCCCCTGGGGGCATGCTGATCTATAATTATCAGTATAGGTTTTCTTGCACCTTTCTCTGAAGTATCTTGTACTGACTACTGTCAGGGAGAGGATGCTGGACCATTGGTTGATCCAATAAGGTGATCTGTTTGTTTCTACTTAACTATTTTGTATCAAATAAGTGCAGTAACGAGGTCACTTTCTAAATGGGTGTATATAACTGCATTTAAGAAATCCTATTATCACCATTTTCCATTATTTATATTCATTTTGGGAACAGTGGCAGAACATAACCACATGTCAAATGGGAAGATTCATGTTCAGAGTGAATAGAAATCAAAGATTCATCAGCGTACTAATCCTCACTTTGAATACTGCTTTAAGTTTTAGTCATTTCACTTCAAAAAGGACAAAGCAATACAAAAGGTCCAGCAAAGAGCAATGAAAATGATTAGAGGCTCAGGGGACAGCCGCTTCCATGTGAGGAGAGATTAAAAGACTTGAATTAATTAATGTGAAAAAGAAAGCTAAGAGTGATCTCTGAATGTTACAGTGAAGGCATTTTGGCAATCATTTCCCCTGTGCCATGACACAAGAACACTACCTGACATTTAAAGGAAACAGATTTAAAACAGGTAAAAGGAAATACATTTGAAAGAAGGATATAGTTAATGCAAAGAAATCATTGCCACAGGATAGCGAGGGAAATATTTTAGCTAGATTCAAAATCATTTGATTGCTGTCAGTGTACTTTGTGCTGTGCAGTTATGTTTATAGGAATAACAGCTGCTGTTTCACTAGCTCAGGCCTGGTCTACACTGGGGGGGGGGGGGGGGGGGAATCGATCTAAGTTTTGCAACTTCATCTCCGTGAATAATGTAGCTGAAGTCGACGTACTTAGATCTACTCACCGCGGTGTCTTCACTGTGGTAAGTCGATGGCTGACGCTCCCCCATTGACTCCGTTTCTGCTTCTCACTCTGGTGGAGTACCAGAGTCGACGGGAGAGCGCTCGGCGGTCGATTTATCGCGTCTAGACTAGATGCAATAAATCGACCCCCGCTGGATCGATCGCTGCCTGTCGATCCAGCGGGTAATGTAGACAAGCCCTCAGTTAAAAAGTAACAACAAATATCAGGCCTCACATTTCAGGGCATAAGTGGATTGCCTTTTGGTGTTGGGAATGAATTTTTCCTGCTGTGATACAACACTGAAATATTAATCACACCTTGAGGTAAGATACTGGACAGATAGTAAGGGTGAGCAAAAAGACTAAAATGCCAAATAATATAAGTACTGACCATATTCATAGAGCCAAATGTTTCTGAATAGAAATCGGAGACTGTTCAACTGACTGGGGGAATGTGTGCACCAAGCTGAGATTAGAAATTAGAGAGAGATGTACATGTCTCCTGAGAGCAATCCAGCCAACCAGCGGCTGGGTTTAGACTCAGGTGATCGGTGATCAGTGATTCAGTCATTTTTGTGTGTCGAAGTTGCTGGGAACTCTATACTGCTTGTTGCTGGAGAAGTAAAGAAAGAAAATCAGAGCGCAGCACTGACAGCTGTTAAAAGTTCCCCCTTCTAGACTACATAATATTTGATTGTGGGTATGTAGGAGAAATGAGCGGCAGAGAGGGGCACTTACACGCTGCTATTGGCTGCAGCGTAAGGGCCCTGTCCGGAACGGTGCGAGGTTCTCTCAACATCCATTGCCTTCACCTTTGCTCAGTATGTGGTAGGGCTCTTGTACAGCGGAGAGGACAGCATGAGCAATTAGCAGACGCAATGGCTCTAACCCAGTGAGACACCGTGCACCAATCCCATTCAGGTGCAGACACGTTCTAAGATGCAGCTTACTACAGCTAGTCTGTAGCAGGTCATGTTTTGGTTGTAGTTAGAGAACACACCTGTGGGAGGTGAGTGAGAACACTGAAAGGGAGAGTGAAAGGAGCATTGTTTACGTAGATGTTAATTTCACCTTATACGTTTCTTCTTCCTCTTTGTACACTGGGTCCTGCCTGGCCAGGGAACTCAGGAACTCAGCAGCTGTCAGCGGCTTGTTAGTCATCTGCCTGAGGCGTCGTTCACTGAGGACAGTTTGCACTGCATAAACGATGTGTCCCTGGGTGAAACCATCGGAAACCTTTGCTAGGCAACTTATGTTCAATGATTTGGTGACAGCCCCTCCATTCTGCAGGATGATGTGTTTCCATAAGACTGTTCATCACCAACAGGCGAGGGAAGAGAAACCCAAAAACATGTATTAAGGCGTTGGAAAAGCAATCTGAGTGACCTGGCTAATTGCTTTGAACCTAAGGTTCTTTCTGAGAAGGAAAATGAAAACATAGGACATCAGTACAATCAGCAAAACCAAAAGATTTGATTTTTTATATATATAGATATTTATATATGCGCCCTGTGCATATGGGGGAAATACACAATTAAAATAAGCATATTTTCATCTACTCTGTATATATCTGTGTGTGTCTGTATATATCTGTGTGTGTCTGTATATATGCATACAGGTAATGTGGCCAGATTTTTAAACCAGGGTCCCTAAAGTTAGACACTTACATCCATGGCATGATTTTAATAGGTGCTTAGCCGGCAGCTTCCACTACAGTCAATGAGAGGTACAAGGGCTCACTACTCTGCTTTAGGTGTCTAAGGCCCAGAGCCTCCAAAGACTTGGGCACATGTTTAAAATAATATGTGTATGTCTTTGCAGGCGTAGGGCTATGTCTGTAAATACTACCGTGCGTTAATCTCGTGCCTTTGTCTTTTAGCTTGCAAACTCTGGAGGACAGGGACCATATTTTTCAGATTTAGAAAGCGCCTAGCGCTTTGTGGGTGCCACAAAAATATCGTAATAAATAAGACGGTAACGCATATATCCCAAAGTCATGCTGGTTACAAGCTTTATACCACCATAGATTCCACAGATTCTTAAACGGGTCTCCCTAGAACAGGGGTCTCAAACTCAAATGACCTCGAGGGCCACATGAGGACTAGTACATTGGGCCGAGGGCCGCATTTACTGACACCTCCCCCCCCCGCCGCCCTCGGCCCCGCCCCCACTCCACCCCTTCCATGAGGCCCCGGCCCTGCCCCGCCTCTTCCCACCCCTTCCCTGCCCCCATTCCAACCCCTTCCCCGAAATCCNGCACCGCCCCCAGCAGTTCCCATTGGCCGGGAATGGGGAACTGTGGCCAATGGGAGCTGCTGGGGGCGGTGCCTGAAGCAACAGCCACACACACCCCTGCGCCCCTCCTCCCCCAGGTTCCAGCTGCTTCCTGGTGCGACGCGGCAGCAGGGCAGGCAGGCAAGCAGGGAGCCTGCCCTGCCCCGGTGCTGGTCGGCCAGGTAAACGGCGGGGGGGCCGGGAGGAGCTCGCGGGCCGCATGCGGCCCGCAGGCCGCATGTTTGAGACCCCTGCCCTAGAAAGCCTTTAAAAAAATATTTTCTTTGTCTGAAAAGTAAAACAAGTGAAAATAGTGACTTAGACAAATTGCATATAGAGGATTGAAATTGTAGCCGTGTAGTATGGTAGTGCAGTTTGTGCCACATGAGTGATCTGTGTTTGAAGACACAGTACATGGCATAATAATATGCGTGGGGAGAGTTACAATGATGAGACTGTTGCAGCATCTAGTAATAGTCTTTGTGTAAGAGAAAAACTGCTTCACCTTTCCTTCTATTGTAATGTAGATATTATGGACTTTTACTCATAACCACTGACTTCGTTTTTCATTCTAGAAAACAGTGTTTTTCAACTTGATTTATACCTACTCTCAATAACTATTGGCTGAATCACTGATTCATAATAGGGAAATTGATACATGCAGCGGTGAACATTTATTTTGTGTTTCCGTGTGTTGTGCAGCGTAGCTTCCACTGCAGGCAAGGATCATGGATAAGAAGAGAAACTGATGCACATCATGACTAATATCAGATCTCCAGATGTAATGACTGCCATTGTGTGTTTGCTGTACCCCTACTGGGTATAAATGAAATATCTTGTACTGTAGAAAAGTAGAAGGGCTACAGGCTACGTGTGAAAATTGGGCATCTGTAGTTATGAATGTCTGGTGTTTTAAGGCTGTTAGAAATCAGCTACAAAAATTCGATTTGACTCTCAAACTGGGAGACTGGCCATGATAGGTGCTGAGTGCCTCATGCGAGGGAGTTAAGGGTGCTTGGCACCAAGAAAGCACTTTAGAATGTTGCAAGATTTCCTACAGTTTGTCGGTCTGATCTCAAGAATAAACGTACTGTTTGGTGAAAATGTGGGTGATAATTTTAAAGGGGGCAGTGTTAAATAATTAAGGCCCAAATTTTATCTACCTTAAAATTTAGACGGTGGTGACTTTACTTTGCATGCTAAGATTAAGGATTTAATCCCTTTTGGTTATAACTCTCCTTTGGATTCTAAATTAATGATGAGTAAAACCCATAAAATGGCAGTAAGACCCCCAGCAGCTTATCTGAACTATTCAAACTCACTTTCTTCCATCTCCCTTCTCCACATCCTAGCCATGTCTCACTCCCCTAACTTAAGAAGATCCTTATCTGTTATCAACTTGTCAGGGCTGCAGCATGTGTGTCCTACTGTTGTTATACAGTCTGGTCCTGTCTAGAGGCCAGGGTTTCATCTGCACTATGGAAATGATGGCATGTGGGACAGAGTTGCAACAGACTAGCCCTTAACACAGTTAAAAATTTGCTGTTTCATGCACCAAACTGCGGTGAGCAAGCTTCTGAATGGTGGTACAATGCTGGGCTTCACAGAGCTGTTGTATGAGTTGGTAATTTGGTGAACATATGATGCAGTCCTGTGTACTTTGTTTGCGGCACAATCACGTTGTAAATGAGTGCCCCAACGTGACTAATTGTGGTACAGCTGGGACTTAAGTGGTTTGTTTTAATTCTGCCTGGGACTTCCACCATGAGTGATAAAATAGTATGAAGAAAGACTGTTGTCTTAGCAATTGTGAGCAGCTGAGGTGCTTATGCTAACAGTCCCTGGCTCAGATAGGAGGGGATTGGTGGCAGGATATCCTCAGTGAGGAGTCTGATGAAAGATCCTTAGTTTTAGACCTCTAGTGCACCACAGCACCTCATTCCAGACTTTTTCAGGAGTGCGAAGGGGGACTGATTGGCCTATTAAGTTCCCTGGGGTCTGTAATTCAACCCAAATTGACCTAAATTAACCTAAATAGCCTTTGTGGTTTTGAAAGTCACCAAGTCTGGGCTCTTCTGAACCATGGGGAAGTGATTTCAAAAGATGAAAACACATCATTGAGAATGCTCTGCTACCAGTCCCTTCCCATTCCAATCAGGCAGCTATCCACTTAGGTGCCTCAGCTGCTCACAGCTGTGCCAAGATATCAAAGGAAGAGAGGTGATCTTACCAATAGCTAGTGGGCCTCAGGAGTAAATGTTGGGGAGCAGATTGCTGTGGAGTTGGGCAAGTCTTTTAAAATATCTTTTTGATTCTTGTTTGTGGTTTTAAACTGTGTGAGTGCTCACAGAATTGATAGCCACAATGTATGACTATAAATAGGTAAATAACAAGCAACTGTTAAGATTTCAAGGAACCAAAACTCCAGGAAATTCACTGTTGAAGATAATACTTTCTGTTGGGTGTCTGCATGGCAAGGGGAATAGTGAGGGGCTGCAGAGAAGTATGAGATGAATGAAGGGCTTAAATCTTAATGGTAACTTTTCTGGCATCTGCCAAGTTTGCCTTGGAATCTTAAAGTTGATCTATAAACCTAAAAAAAGGATTTTTGCTAGTGATAAAACACAACCTTCCAAAAATGAAACAGTTTATGAATAGGACCTAAATTATGTTCTTTAAAATGTGGAACCCAGTTAGAAATAACAGACATTCAGACTCTACTTCCTGTAAAAAGTTGGGTTAAAAATAAAAATGAGCACCCAGATGGGTTCTTGTCATTTATAGAGCCAAAAATAATAGTCCAAGTCCAGATTCAATGTATCTTAAACCTAAATACATAAAATGAAGTACAGTCACCGGAGAACAAAACCTTTTTCTTCATTTTTATGAGATTGATATATTTTTTTAGCTTGTCTTATACCATAATGTTAACTGAAAATCTCAGGTGCCTGGGTGCACACAGTGTATGAGTTCAGGTTAAATCATATTTTTGACAATAGCCAGATAAAGGCATCCCTCCTGTGGCATATTATTTCTTTAGCATGTTTTCATATAAACAGCTGATCTTGATCTGCCATGATGATTTAATATACTTGCCAAATCTTGAAGCATAGTCTGGCCTGGGAATCAGAAGGATTTTTTTGTAAACTTTGCAGAAAGGTCGGAGGTCGGCATCAAAGGGACGGTGGGTAGTCCCCACAACCAGGACTCTGTCCTCTGCTTTCAAACTCTTCAGGATTTTGGGGAGATTCTTTTTCAGACGTTTAGGTTCCATCTTCAGGAGCAGATATATATATATATATGGAAAAAAAGTGAAATGTTAGCACCCATCCTTTAGAGTTAGGCAGGTGAAATAACTGTCCTAAAATAACGCCTTCTGAATGCTCTATATAAAGAAAGCTTTATGGCTCTCTGTTGTCAGAGGTACACTTACATTTACACTTAGTGTAAAGAGAAGAGATACTCAGCATAAGTGGGACTAAGTTAAGCTTTTGCCTCCTGGGTCAAGTCTGGCTATTGCAGGTTGAGTCAGCACTTAATTTCTATTATGAATTTGTGACTTTTTTGACTTCCAGTGTTTCCCTGTTTCATCTGCAGGAACTGACTAATGGAAAGGAAGGAAGGAAGCTAGCTCTTCTATTTATTTTTTTAATCCCTTAATATCAGCTGGATAATATCAGTGTACTTGGTTAATTTCAATACCAAGAAAACTGCTAGGATTTGTAATGTTTGCTCTTGTATCTTGGAGATCTAGATTTACAAACAAGCAGCTGTGTTTTCAACGAGATAAGTGGGTTCCTCACATTCTGCCATGGTTTTAGCTTAGCAAGGCTCCAAGTTCATAAACTTAAACACTTGGCTGTGTAAACTTAGTACTTATTTATTTGCAATAGTTTGCAGTCATATTTCATCATAGATATTATATCACTAATGAGCAGGGCCCTGCAGAGTTTATATGTTGCTGTGGTCTTACTGTATCTTTAAAATTCATAAACTGATGCATGTAGATAAAAAATAATCAGCTCTGCAAAGCAATGGATTGGGGTAAACATTTTAAAAGGGCCTAAGTGATTTGAGAGTCTATTTTCAAAAGACACTTAGGGCCCAATATTTAAAGGTATTTAAGCACCCAAAGGGATTTTCAAAAGCACTTTGACCTCAATGGGTGTTATGCACCAATGAGAGTTTGGTGCTTAGATACTTTTGAAAATCACATTAGGTGCCTAAATACCTTTAAAAATCTGGCCTCTAGGCATTGGGAGCCCAAATCTATTGAAAGTCAATGGGTCTTAGGCTCCCAAGTCACTTTTGGGTCTTTTGAACATTTTACTTTGTCTCCTTGTTTTTACTGTATGTCAGGCTGCAACATGGGAGACCTTAACTTAGCTCTGGACTCAGCCTTCCATAGTGCAAATATAGAGGTGACTATGTACTCTGAGGTATCTGAGTTTCAAGGATGGACTATATCCTGCCCTGTGAATGCCCTTGCCAGGCAAAGTTTTTCATCTGCTTGTACCAGCAGTTGCTGAAAGGAGGGAAGTGCCTATTCTTTGGATTAAAGAGTACAAAGGAGGAGAAATTAGAAATGAAAGACAACTCCAAACAATCAAGGGGAAGAGGAAATATCATTTTCTTCTAGTTTAGTTAGATAAAATATATATATTCTCTCTTTTTCTAAGCCGTTCTTCAAAGTCACACTGAGAGTCTAAACAACAAGGAGTCCTTGTTGGCACCTTAGAGACTAACAAATTTATTTGGGCATAAGCTTTTGTGGGCTAAAACCCACTTCATCAGATGCATGGAGTGGAAAATAAAGCAGAGAAGTATAAATACACAGCATATGAAAAGATAGGAGTTGCCTTACCAAGTGGGGGGTCAGTGCTAATGAGCCAATTCAATTAAGGTGGAAGAGTTTAGTTATTAGATTGCCAATTGCTTAATAATATTGGAACTGAAGTGTTAGTGGGCAACACAGTTTAGTGGTCTGAAATAAGGACTTCAAACAACAACCTCCTGAGTTCTTTACCCCAGCTTTGCCACTGATTAGTTAGGTAGCCTTTGGTGAGAGATTTCACTTCTCTGGCCCTGTTCATACTAGCCAGAGTATCACTGAAAGCACTTCTTAAAATAAAAGTTTGTGCTACCGGTGAGGACTGGCCACACACAGTTGTGTTAAAAAGGGTTTGTAGCCAGTTCACACTGGCTGCACAACTGCCCAATATTTAGGAAGACATTTGGATTTTTACTTGCCTATCTTATAAGGATGTTGGAAGGAGTCCTTAATGTGAGTAAAAAGTGTTTTGAAAATGAAAACTGTTATTTGAGAGAATTATCATTATTAAATGGCACTAATTAAGCTCCGAAATTAGCACTTCAGTGAAATAAGTAGTAGAGGTTAAACTATTACTGCTGGTTAGAGATCCTGGTTTATAGGCCGCTAATACATCCCTTCTACTGGGAAGGGTATCTTGGCAACAGGAATTGTCAGATAATTAACAACAAAAATTCTCCTCTACTCTTTCCCCTAGTCTTTGTGGTAAGTCCTAGTTCAGCCATTACATTTTGAGCAATCCATTTTTGGGTAGAGGTAGTAGCTTTCTGTATTTCCATTGATCCAGAGTCAGTTACATGTTGGAATCTTATTTTTAAAATCTAACTGACTGTACTAGTGCCAACCTCCCACCCCCCAACACTGCCTACATTTGCCGCTCCAGTGTGAAGCCTAGAAAGCCATTTTGGCATTAGTGTGTCTACAGCTCTTGTTGTGTATTTGAAAATAATGTACGTCCATTGTATTGTAGGGATATATACTGAAAGCTGCTAATACTCCCATTCACTTTAAAAGAAAAATGTCTGTAGCAAGAAAGGCTGTTGAACAGGGTACCCTGGGGTTTCAGCTGTCTTCCAAATCTGGATTGGAGAATGTGGGGTGTATTGTGAAGGTGCCCCAGGTTCCTGAAGAAAGATAGTGACTGTATTGCTTGCACCATTAGCAACTGGGTTACCATGACTGATTTAATACTTGACTGTCTGGCTGTCAATTCTGGGAAGGCAGGGAAGGGCTGACAGTGATAAGAGGAGGGCAATGGAGGTCAGTTTTATAATGGGCCTTCCACAAGATATAAGGTTTTCTATTATCACAATCTCAGCCATTGTGCCAAAATCATTGCCTGGGGAGGTGTACAACTGGCTCTCATTGACTGTATCCCAAGGCAGAATTTAGCTTACCATCTCCAGCTACCTTTCTGCTTTCTGTTACCTATTGTCCTTGATTCTTCTTTCCCTATGCTGCCATTACTGTTGAGGGTTCTCTTATTGAGGCTTGCTCAGATGGCTTGTCAATGCTATTAGGAGGAATATAGACTCCTGTGGCTGGTTCAGAATATTGGATACAGCTTGTGCTATTTGTGTAGCAGTGGGACTAGAGACAAGCCATGGAGCCCATCTATTTCAATCAAGGAAATATGTGAATTTCCACTAAATGTGAACAGATCGGAGTGTAATTTATACACCTGTCCCTAGCATTGCATTTTGGAAGTTCTATCAGGGCAAAATTCTGTCCTTAGATGCGCACAGACTACTGCTAATGAAGCCAGTAGACAAAGGCTATGAACACTCAAGGCAGTATTTGTCCCGCAATCTTCTTTACAGTAGTAGTTGCAACCAAGATTTGAGAATTAGGGAATTATTTGCTTTCAGTATGGTATGTCAGCCACCAGAGGGCATCAATCACCACATACGCAAGTCATAAAATAAGCACTCTAAACAGCTTGTGAAATGACAGGCTAATCTAAGACAGTTAGTATGTCATCGGTATCTTAAAAATATTGCATTTGTGCCTTGACAAAAAATACAAGCTACCTTAAAAAAAAATAAAAAAATAAAAATTGGTTCAGTTTGACATAGAATCAAAAGAATCAGTTGTGGCTAAAGTCCTGAAAGCTTTGTTAATTGAATGAGTATTTCACATGTGACCCTGTTTGCTGTTGTACAAGTTGCTTTATATGAAACGCAGTGTGTTTCTGCATTTCTTTTTTCTTTCCTTTACTAGTGGGAAATTGCTGATTATGGGAAGGAAAGAAAGTAATTAAAACAGGAATTCCAGGAGGTGAATACAAATCTGTTAACTGTTTGACCTATACTCTTGGTTTTTTCAGTGCCGATTTGTCCTTATTCCTTTATTATTGATAAATAAAGCTGAATAATTTAAGCTTGTCTTAACTCTTAGTTCCTTCCTTTGTCTTTTTTAGGTCTTCCATTTTTCTTTCATTGTTACTTCTCTTGCTGTGCCATCAGCACTCTTGAGCACTGGGCAAATTACTTTTAAATAAGGCCAGTTTAGGTGACGACTTCAAGACCTTGTGAGAGGTCATGAGACTTCCTTTAAAAAAGTTAAAGTGAGGCAAGCTATTCTAAAGTGAGCATTGGCAGGTCTGGTCGTAGTGGTTCACNCACTCTTGAGCACTGGGCAAATTACTTTTAAATAAGGCCAGTTTAGGTGACGACTTCAAGAGCTTGTGAGAGGTCATGAGACTTCCTTTAAAAAAGTTAAAGTGAGGCAAGCTATTATAAAGTGAGCATTGGCAGTTCTGGTCGTAGTGGTTCATGTTAAGCTGGGAAATGCCCCTGTTCCTTTGGGTCAGGTCTACTACAGTATGTGAAATTATTCTAGGTTTAGAAATCAAACAGGAGCCCCTCACCTCTTTTTCAGACTTCGGCACTTTTTTGTAGAATGTTTTTTCTGCGTCTCCAATCCAGATGACTGAAGGCTGTAGCTGCTTAGCCACCTAGGAGAAATGAGAGGAAATATATGAAGTTAATTAAAATGGCTAAAATGTCAAACCTGCCCTGCCTGCACTTACTATTATAGTGGCTACATCTCACCAAATCAATTCCCTTGCCATTGCAGGAGCCTTGGACATTGGTGCACCGTGGTCCCTCCTATTCTCTGCCTGTGGCACACAGTAGTTGAATCTCCCAAGGGCTGCACTGCTTTTGTCTAATCCAGGGATAACTGGTGGGGTAGAGTGGCCTGTGATGTGCAGGAGGTCAGAAAAGATGATCTCTAGTCATAGATGAACTCTGATTCTACATCCACATTTAGGTATCAAAGCTGACTGTTTTCTTCCCCCAGAAGTGGTGAGTGCTTGTAGCTGCCATTGGCTTTATTGTTGAGCACTTTTTGGCAAATCGTGCCTCTTTTATTTAGGAATCTAACGTAATGGACTGAGCCATGGCTTGAAAATTTTGGCCAATATGTTTATCTCACATTAATTGCTACAATCGCTTGGCTTAAATTCGATACCAAACTCCTAGTACATTGTGGTGACGTGCTATCTATTTTATTTGTGCAATAAGAGGCCCGTACGGCAGTGTTACACGGTGTATTTAAGCAAAATAGGCTTATGTGAAATGTCAGCATCCACAAGAATCCTAGACTATCCGGGTTGGAAGGGACCTCAGGAGGTCATCTAGTCCAGAGCAGGACCAATCCCCAACTAAATCAATCTTGCTCAGGCATGCAGGAGTGAAATCAGGCATCGCACAATTAGCAGCTTAGCTAAGAACGAAGACAATATATTAAGTTTTGGTGCGCATATTAATGTGCTTTCTACATCAAAACTTGGATGTACTATACCTCTGGCTCACAGCAGGATGGCAGCAATGCTACAGGCTTTTTCATAACTGCACTTCCTATTGCTATAGTAACCTAGTGGTTTAGGAATTCTGCTGCCAAGTATTAATCACATTGCAGTTGTTGCTGTCCTAGCTCTGTTAGATCGCTCCGTGGCGGATGTGCTGGCTGTATGAGTAAATTGTAACTAGGATTAGTTTTTCTGCCAGGCTCTTGTTCCGTTCCACTTCTTCAGGTGAAGCTGTTGCTACTGGAAAGGGGGATGTAAATATTAGAAGCTTGTCTGCATTGTGCGAATGTATGATTAACGACCATTCCAGGTCATGTACCTGTACACTCCAGCCCATGTACACTCACTTGGGATGTGGGAGATCCAGGTTCAAGTCCATGTTCCAAAGTAGGCAGAGCAGGGATTTGAACCAGGGATTTCCCACATCCCAAGTGATTGCCCTAACTATCAGGCTATCAAGCACAACTCTTTTTCTTTTTCTTTTTTTTTCCCATGTAAAAATTTGGAAGGTCTCATTTTCATTCTGCACTGGAACAAAAACAATTTTCAAAACCTTGACATTTTGTGTGTGTGAGATATGGAATTGTTGTTTTCTGGCCAGCCCTAGAAATAAACATTCTTTTGAAAGTACTGTTAGCTTGGGTTTAGGCATTCCAGCTGCATGGAAAAAAAACAACAACAGTAGAAAGTAGTTGTTTTAAGTGGATTTCTAACCGTATGCTTGCCCTTTCTCACTGTTGATGGTTCCAAGAGGAAGTGATGCAATTTTAGACATGCAATACTTCAGTGGAAATAATCCATCAATTCTGGAAAATGTCAAGTGATATCCCTCAGTTTGTTACTTGACTAGAACCGTTTTAATGGAGGAAATGGAAATCTTCACTCATTTTGGAAGGCATGAGCTAAAATGTTGAGTTATAATACTGAAGATTTATTTAAAATAAAGAGACTGGATGATAAATGACTATATGTGAACTCTGCCAAAATTTCATGCGTGCAGATAGGCAGATATCTGCATCTCTATTTACCCATATGTATAATTAGGGAGATGAAGTGTGAAGAGTGATCAAATAGCATATGGAGTAAATAACTTGGATGAATGGCTAAAGGTATAAAATTATACAACAATAAGGCCACGTGGTCTTACATTTCAAATAATCTGGTTTCTACATTTTCACGTTATATTTTGGCCACCCTGAAACTTGCTCACACGCTGCTGGGATAAATTTAGAAGGCACTCTTGAAAATGTGGTCTTTATTATTTTGTAGCAGGATGGCAGACTTTTATCTTTATTGTATTGGAGCTGAAGGGCAGATTTGGGGATGCAGGGCTCTTCTGCTGAGTCATCTTGTTATCCGGTGTTTGAGACCTACAATGTAACCATTGCTGAGTCATACGAACAGGTAGATTCTGTTGGCTCCAATCAGGGTATAAGAAGGGTTGGGTTTTCTTTCTCAGGAGCCGAGGGGATCAAGGCCTGGGACTGAGGTCATGCATTGAAAAACCTTATGTCTGGCCAAGCTTGGGGAAGAAAACTTAGGCTGACGTCTAAGTTGTTAAGTTACCGAGAAAGCTAAAGCTCCTTAAAGGGTTCATACAGTATATGTATATAATCTCCTCAGAGAAGTGCAGGAACTCTGCTTGCTTGCATATATTGCTTGGGGGGTTAGACTAGACCTTTGCGGTCCCTTCTAACCCTGTGGTTGTATGATATTATCCAGAGATCCCCAAATCCTCCACAAGCTCTACACAACTAACAAACCTTTTGTCATCTAGCACTTTATGGTCACCTCCGGGATAGCTTGTGTTCCGAAGCACAGAGGAGCTCATGGACTGCCCTTTCCATACACCCTTGAGTATAGAGCCAGGGAGACCACAGTGAATGGGACTTTGCAGAAGGATTGTGCTTTCCTTGGGGCAGAGGGTCACCGCCCTGCCCTCTACTCGGACTGGGGCTAACTGCTACAATTTAGTCTTCTGTTAATTTAGTCTAATTATAGGATATGCACATACACATCAGCACACCCCGCCGATTAGACTTTGTTGCCTGATATACAAGGGTTTTTCCATATTTCTTTCATTTAGGGGTCTGTTCTGCCATCGCTATATTTATGTGACTCCCATTCGTTGTTCAATCACACGCTGCGACGGGTCACTTCTCCCTTAATGCTTACACTAATTGCTAACGTTAATGCGAAGAGGAACTGCATGTGAACACTGAAGGGAGACTAGTCCCTTATGGGTGTTTTCGCTTTCCAAGGTAAATTAGGGCTGATAGTCAGTTCAGCCTTTCTGATGCCCAGGGAAAGGTTACGGGAAAACATGTTCCATACCTGTTACCTGACATAGTGGGTAATGCTCTGCAGTTCGCCATGTGAAGAACAAGGGTTGGGATTTCCAAAAGCACCAGGCTGTGGTATAACTCTGTTTCCTTTGAAGTCAATAGTGAACTCCCCTTTACATCAATGGGAACAGAGTTAGGCTAATACCGAGTGCTTCTGAACATCCCCCGCTAAACATGGTGTGTTGTGTATGGACACTCTCACTTAAGTTGTATACAACACCCTGTTCTTTTGGGGGGTATTCTCTGGGATCCCACTAGGGCCTTTCCCTCTAGCAAAGGCAGCTCCCTCCAGATCCCCATCCCCTCAATATTGTTTCAGCAATGGGGTAGTTAGAGAGGTGTGAGGCACTTATCTTCCTTCCTCGGATGGCTCCGATGCTTAATTTGGGATCTGTACCTGTTGCAGCACTTTGCACTGCTAACTAGGCTATGGGCCCACTTTTATTCTAAATAACATTTACCTTTTTCTTCCTTTTGGCACCCCTGTTCCTCTTTTCTTAGCTTCAACAATGGGGAAATATAGCAAACTGAAAACAAGGTAGTGAGTGAACCTACTTTCTACCAGCTCTTGAATAAAGCAGATACTTTAATGATCTCTGCTTTCTAATGAACAGCAATGAACTGTGAATGAACAGAGGAGTATAGCATGGAGCAGCAGAATTCCACATCTATGCTAATATGACATGATCCAACACACTGCTTTTGTGCTAATTTAAAAAAAAAAAAAATCAGACACCCATAATCCATTGGTATCTAATTTAAATTGTTGGCAGATACAGAGCAGACTGTATGTCCCCCTGAAAGTGCTTTATTTGAATTATCCATGGGCAGTTTGAATCCATGGATAATTAAATGCACTGTACATAATTAATTTATAATTGAAATTTTATTAGCATTGCTGCGTTCAACAATTTGTTGAAGTCACCAGCAGATGGCTCCTTAACCCTTCTAATACTGCATTACGTTAGCAACATTCGATAAAAATTGATCTTCACTGTAGTTTCAGCTATTAATCTGATGTACATTTATGACAAAAATGTTCTTTTGCTGTAACTCTTGCTCCTTCTGTCCATCTCCATTAATCGAAAATGCATACAATCTGCATGTGCTGATCCGACTTTGTGTTTTTCATGGCAAATTCTCTTGCATGTGCCCAATCAGGACTAGGTTATCCTGCATTTCTGAATTAAAGCAGAACAGAAAGTAACTACTAAGTGGATTTTGTTGGGTATAATGGGTGATAACCACCGTGGTTCTGCTGCTCCACGGTTCTGTTGTCAACATTTTGTCTTAGAGCTATTATTTCAGTTACTCTCCAGACTGCTTTGGTTCATGTTTGGTTCAGATATAACTGCAACTGTAAGAAACTTATGCTAAAATTTTCAAACTTGGGTGCCTATAAGTGAAGCAGTTAGTGTCCCACATGGGCTCCCAAATAAACGGCCCGATTTTCAGAGTTGCTGAGTATGTACAGATCCTCCAAGCTCAAAGATTCCAGCCTTAATTTAAAATGAAGGAATAAAGTTACGTTTCTGCAGAAATTGATGGGGCACTGAAAATGGGCTCACTCCGGCCCCATATCACTGTGTTTTCTAGACAAAGCACTTGTGAGATCAAACTGATGAAAATCAGAAATGAATATTTGGTCCCAAATGTGTGAGGTTGACTAGCACAAGTAACAAGTAGAACAAGACTTCAGTAAGAATGTGGAAAACATAAAATCGAGTTCCTTTAACAGATATTGGTTTTATAGATAATATATTTTGGCTGGCTATAGAGACAGTGTAATAATAAAATCCTCTAACAGATTGACTTTTATTACATTTTAACTTTAGTAGATAAAACAAGATAAATCTGCTCCCTTCCTTTGAAATGATATTATATGTTTATTTTATTTGATATTTGGCAATATTCATTCTTTCATGAATATAACCTTCTCACAGGTTTTCCTTTTAGGCAGGCTTCCTTGCACCATGCATAAGAGATTACACCTTCTGACTGTTGGAATAAAAGTCTGATCAGTATTTCAATCACAGTAGGGAAATATTTCACAGCAGCGAAATGTTTAATGAAATGGGCTTTCTACCAACATTTTAGGGTAACTTCTTATTGAACTTTTTCAGATTTCAGAAAGACACAACACAAATGGTCTGAAAGGACTGATTTATCTTTGTCTCTGGCTTTGGTAAATTCCATAACCAATACCTTTGTTACTCAATCTTCCAATAGTGATGCTGTTTGAAATAGAATGCAGTATGTTTCAACAGAAGGAGCACTATTGTGTCCCTATGTGGCTTTGTGTTTGAACTAAGTTGCTTATGTGTGTGTGCGCACACACACACACACACACACACACACACACACAATTTTCTCCTGGCCACTTCTTTTCCAACCCTTTAGTCTGATCAGTACTGTACCAGTAGCCCTTTCCCATCTGTGGCTCCTTGTACGATGCCTTTTCTGTGTGTTGCTGCTGCCCTGGGAAAGATGTTAGGTGAGGTGTGTCTGTACTTGTGATTAATCTGATTGCTGCCCTCTTCAGTGTTGTTGCAATGCCAGTTATATTTTTTGCCTCAGAGTTGTGGCTTACAAACTACCTACAGTTTTATACCTTCATGCCTGAGAGATTTATGTCTTATAGCTTTTTCCCTTGCTCGTCTCTCGATTTGCTGCTATCATTTCTAGGCTGCCTCCACTAACCTTTTATTTTGTCAGATAAATCAGACTATTATTTCTCCCACGGAAAATGTTGTATAAGGTACAGTTTGCTGAAGCGCTACTCATGTATTTAAAAAGCATCAGTGGAAGCAACTGAGGCCCAGATCAGCTGGCATAAACTGGCATAAACTGACAGAGTTCCATTGACTTCAGTCAGGCACAGTGTATGGACAATAGTTATATGCAAAATACTCCAATGTATGTTGGTTTCTATGTGAAGCAGTGGCGCCGGAACCTGTGTGTGTGTGTGTGGGCAGCGGCACATGGCCGGTCCACTTTTTGCTGGGGCAGACTTTTTCGGCGCCCTAGGCGGCGGAAGGTCCCGCCCCCGAAATGCCGCCCCCGACAGCGGCGGCGGAAGGTCCCGCCCCCAAAATTCCACTGACGACCGGGGCGCCGGCGCCCCCCAAATGGTAGCGTCCTAGGNGATCAGCTGGCATAAACTGACAGAGTTCCATTGACTTCAGTCAGGCACAGTGTATGGACAAGTTATATGCAAAATACTCCAATGTATGTTGGTTTCTATGTGAAGCAGTGGCGCCGGAACCTGTGTGTGTGTGTGTGTGTGTGTGGGCAGCAGCACATGGCCGGTCCACTTTTTGCTGGGGCAGACTTTTTTGGTGCCCTAGGCGGCGGAAGGTCCCGCCCCCAAAATGCCGCCCCCGACAGCGGCGGCGGAAGGTCCCGCCCCCAAAATTCCGCTGACGACCGGGGCACCGGCGCCCCCCAAATGGTAGCGCCCTAGACGACCGCCTAGGTTGCCTAATGGGTTGTGCCGGCCCTGGACCCCAGCCCCTTCCCCTCCTCTTCCCTCTGAGGCTCCACCCCCTGGCCAGGCCAGCATGGAGCCCGGCCGGGGAGGGAACACGCGCAGTTGTGGGAGCCGTACACGCAGACCCTCCACCTGCCCGTGGTGCGGGAGAGTGTGGGGGGGGAGGGGCTGAGAGCAGCCCCCAGCCCATGTCTCCGCCCCCTGGTCTCCCCGTCCGGCCCAGGGCAGGTGGCAGGTCTGTGACTCTGCACCGGCTCACTACAGCTGCCCACGCGGCTCTATCCCCAACCTGGCTCCAGATGGGGGGAGGGCCTCGGAGCCGCAGCCTGGCCATGGTAAGAGCCGTGTGGGCAGCTGTGGGGCCGGAGACATGGGGGGCGGAGACATGGGCCGGGGGTTGCTCTCGGTGGGTGCCCCACACCATGGGCAGGTAGAGGGTCCATTGTGGCTCCCCCGCAGCTGCCTCTTATCATGGCCGGGCTGCAGCTTCGAGCCCTCCCCAGCCAGAGCCAGGTCGGGGAGAGCCGCGTGTGGAGCCTGGGTTCGTCCACCTGCCCTGGGCGGGGACACAGGCAGGGGACTGCTTTCGGCCTTCCCCACCCGTGGGGGGGGGGGGGCTCCCCAGCCCTGCTCCAGCTTGGCTGGGGGCGGGGTCTCTGGGGGAACAGGAAGGGTGGGGGTGGGCCCTTGGGGGAAGGGGAGGCCTCAGGGGGGCATGACCCCTGGTTCCTCACTTATGGGAAGGATCCAGCACCCTTGACGTGAAGAATCAGATTAATTTCAGGCACTACTGGGACACTGTTCAATATCAGATGGAGACCCTTCCTCTACACTCTGAAACAGATCACTGTGCTATATGACTTCTCTGTGAGAACACACGTGCTTATTTTTTGACACTCACAGCTTCCTTTAGTAATTTTGCTGTTAAATATTAATCACTCATATGTTTTTCAGGAAAAAGAGAGTGAAATTTCAGTGTTTTCCCACTAAGGTAAATTAGGTCATTTCCTCTAAATTACATTAAAAGTGACAGTTTTTAATACCTTGAGTCCCTTTTTTGTCAGAGCTGGTTTGTATCTTGCAACAGAGCCCTCCCAAAAATAATTATATGAAAAAAGGATTTGGATTTTTGCATCTGAAACAAATTAAAGTCTCATTTTTTCCAACCTTGTTCTCTTGTTTAAGGTGTCTCCCGTGAAATGATTGCCATCAGTTCAATTATGGATAGAAAGTTTCCTAATGGTCATTTAATGCTCTCTAGAGTTTAATTTAGTTACCAAAACTCTTTTGTTTGTTGAAGTGATTGGTAATCAAGAGTTCTAGGTTACTTCACCTTCATCATTAGGCACCATAAATCCATATTTAGTAAATCTCATGGTTTAGTAATGGTTACGTGGATCACATAATAACATGAGAAATAACTATCGCAATGTTTCCTGTAATTTACTTACAATTATAAGTACACAATCTTTATTTTGTTTGGCTAACTATAAATAAGTATCTTTGTCAATACAAACGCCTTCTATGCCAGTCTGACTAGGGTAACGGTTGCTGTTGCGTGCAAAATTTATAATTGAAACTATCTGTTATTGAGACCTGTGAATCTACGCACAAGGAAAAATGTAATGAGGTGAACTATTATGTGTCAGACAGTGAGATTCAGAGAGCTGTGAATATAAATGCCACATGTATGCTGCAATATACTGAAGTCTTTTAGGTCAAGAATTATACTCTGCATATACTCTTGCAGTGATCAGATACGTTACCTGGGCATATACGTGCAGTGATCAGATACTAGTCTATCATGGAGAGGAAGAAACCTTTGGTGGGAACAAATAAGCTTCCCTCCTCATGTGTTGTGAATGTGTGCGGCAAACAGAGGAAGTTTGCCTGGGAGTTCACTTGGGGGGAGTTCCCACAGAGTGTTTTTGCCTTTCAGGCTTCTGTGAGCAGTAATACAACATCTGAAGAGGCTCTTAGAAGGAAGACAATATGGATAGTGAGCGATCAGCTGTTGTGACCTGCACGGGATGTGCCATGTTTGTCTTTCTCCCAGAGAACAGAACCGACTTCATCTCTACGAAGTGCAAACTGGTCTCTATATTGGAAGACAAGGTTAAAGGACTAGAGACTCAAGTATCAACCTTGCATTGCATCAGAGAAAATGAAGATTTTCTGGACAGAAGTCAGCGTTTGGTACTGCAGGCACAGCATGCTGAAGAATCAGAGAGGGCAGTGCAGAACGGGAAGAAAATTGGCAGTATGTGACTTCCAGAAGAAGAAAGAGGAGAACCCATGTACCCCCAATGCAGATAGACGTAAGAAACTGTTTTCAGGCTCTCTGCACAGGTATTATGTCAGAGAATGGTTTGGAAGAGTCATCTGAGGGAAGAGATCAGAAGGAGACCCCATCGACCGGAAGGATGGGATGCATTGTCCTAGGGATGGGGGTTCCATGACCACCACTCCCAAGAGGAGGAGAAGGATTGCTAGGAAGAGATGGAATCCACCTAACGAAAAGAGGGAAGAGCATCTTCGCAGGCAGGCTGGCTAACCTAGTGAGGAGGGCTTTAAACTAGGTTCGCCAGGGGGACGGTGACCTAAGCCCGGAGGTAAGTAGGGAAGTGGGATACTGGGAGGAAACACAAGGAGGAGGGTGCAACAGGGAAGGCCTCCTGATTCATACTGAGAAAGTAGGGCAATCGGCTAGTTATCTCAAGTGCCTGTACACAAACGCAAGACGCCTGAGAAACAAGCAGGAAGAATTGGAAGTCCTGGCACAGTCAAGGTACTATGATGTGATTGAAATAACAGAGACTAGGTGGGGTAACTCACATGACTGGAGCACTGTCATGGATGGGTATAAACTGTTCAGGAAGGACAGGCAGGGGAGGAAAGGTGGAGGAGTTGCACTGTATGTAAGAGAGGAGGGATTGCTCAGAGATCCAGTATGAAACTGGAGAAAAGCCTGTTGAGAGTCTTTGGGTTAAGTGTAGAGGCGAGAGCAACAATGGTGATGTCATGGTGGGTATCTGCTTTAGACCACCAGACCAGGAGGATGAGGTAGACGAGGCTTTCTTTGGACAACTAACAGAAGTTTCCAGATCACAGGCCCTGGCTCTCATGGGGGACTTCAATCACTCTGACATCTCCTGGGAGAGCAATACTGCAGTGCCCAGACAATCCAGGAAGCTTTTGGAGTGTGTTGGGGACAACTTCCTGGTGCAAGTGCTGGAGGAACCAACTAGGGGCCGTGCTCCTCTTGACCTGCTGCTCACAAACAGGGAAGAATTGGTAGGGGAGGTAGAAGTGGGTGGCAACCTGGGCAGCAGTGACCACGAGATGGTCAAGTTCAGGATCCTGACAAAAGGAAGAAAGGAGAGCAGCAGAATATGAACCCTGGATTCAGAAAACCAGACTTTGACTTTCTTAGGGTACTGGTGGGCAGGATTCCCGGGGAGGCTAATATGAGGGGGAAAGGAGTCCAGGAGAGCTGGCTGTACTTTAAAGAAGCCTTATTGAGGGTGCAGGAACAAACCATCCCGATGTGCAGAAAGAATAGCAAATATGGCAGGCGACCAGCTTGACTTAATGGAGAAATCTTTGGTGAGCTTAAACACAAAAAGGAAGCTTACAAGAAGTGGAAACTTGGACAGATGACTAGAGAGGAATATAAAATATTGCTCGAGCATGCAGGGGTGTAATCAGGAAGGCCAAAGCACAATTGGAGTTGCAGCTAGCAAGGGATGTTAAGAGTAACAAGAAGGGTTTCTAGAGGTATGTTAGCAACAAGAGGAAGGTCAGGGAAAGTGTGGGACCCTTACTGAATGGGGGAGGCAACCTAGTGACAGATGATGTGGAAAAAGCTGAAGTACTCAATGCTTTTTTTGCCTCGGTCTTCACAGACAAGGTCAACTCCCAGACGGTTGCACTGGGCAGCACAATATGGGGTGGAAGTGAGCAGCCCTCATTGGTGAAAGAACAGGTTAAGGACTATTTAGAAAAGCTGGACATGCATAAGTCCATGGGGCCAAATCCAATGCATCCGAGGGTGCTGAAGGAGTTGGCTGATGTGATTGCAGAGTCATTGGCCATTATCTTTGAAAACTCATGGCCATCGGGGGAGGTCCCGGACGATTGGAAAAAGGCAAATATAGTGCTCATCATTTTTAAAAAAAGGGAAGGAGTATCCAGGGAACTACAGCCTCACCTCAGTCCCTGGAAAAATCATGGAGCAGGTCCTCAAGGAATCCATTTTGAAGCACTTGGAGGAGAGGAAGGTGATCAGAAACAGTCAACATGGATTCACCAAGGGCAAGTCATGCCTGACCAACCCGATTGCCTTCCATGATGAGATAACTGGCTCTGTGGATATGGGGAAAGTGGTGGACGTGATCTACCTTGACTTCAGCAAAGCTTTTGATACAGTCTCCCACAGTATTCTTGCCAGCAAGTTGAAGTATGGATTGGATGAATGGACTATATGGTGGATAGAAAGCTGGCTCTATCGTCGGGCTCAACGGGTAGTGATCAACATCTCGATGTCTAATTGGCAGCCAATATCAAGCGGAGTGCCCCGGGGGTCGGGGTGATCTGGATGATGGGATGGATTGCACCTTCAGCAAGTTCGCGGATGACACTAATCTGAGGGGAGAGGTAGATATGCTGGAGGGTAGGGATAGGGGTCCAGAGTGACCTAGACAAATTGGAGGATTGGGCTAAAAGAAATCTGATGAAGTTCAACAAGGACAAGTGCAGAGTCCTGCACTGATGACGGAAGAATCCCATGCGTTGCTACAGGGGACCGACTGGCTAAGCGGCAGTTCTGCAGAAAAGGACCTGGGGATTACAGTGGATGAGAAGCTGGATATGAATCAACAGTGTGCCCTTGTTTCCAAGAAGGCTAACGGCATATTGGGCTGCATTAGTAGGATCATTGCCAGCAGATCGAGGGAAGTGATTATTCCCCTCTATTCGGCACTGGTGAGGCCACATCTGGAGTATTGAGTCCAGTTTTGGGCCCCAGAAAGGATGTGGACAAATTGGAGAGAGTCTGGCGGAGGGCAATGGAAATGATTAGGGGTCTGGGGCACATGACTTATGAGGAGAGGCTGAGGGAACTGCGCTTATTTAGTCTGCAGAAGAGAAGAGTGAAGGGGGATTTGATAGCAGTCTTCAACTACCTGAATGGGTAGCTCACCAAAGATTTCTCCATTAAGTCAAGAGGATGGATCTAGGCTGTTCTCAGTGGTGGCAGATGACAGAACAAGGAGCAATGGTCTGAAGTTGCAGTGGGGGAGGTCTAGGTTGGATATTAGGAGGGTGATGAAGCACTGGAATGGGTTACCTAGGGAGGTGGTGGAATCGCCTTCCTTAGAGGTTTTTAAGGCCTGGCTTGATAAAGCCCTGGCTGGGATGATTTAATTGGTGTTGGTCCTGCTTTGAACAGGGGATTGGACTAGATGAGCTCCTGAGGTCTCTTCCAACCCTAATCTTCTATGATTCTATGATCGTTTCCTTTCTGGAGAAAAGGATTCTGAATCCATAATCTCTCCTGGGGATTCTGTCACTGGGAAAGGGAGATCTTATTTGTTTTTTGTCTCAATTTTAAAGGATTCCTCCTGGGACTGTAGGCCTACACCCTTTCTCATCAGAAATGTGAAGATCATGGAATAAGGAAGAAATTGGGCCCTGACTATGTCCATAAGTAAGGGTTCTGGATACGTTCATAATTAATACACATGGTTTCATTTCCAAGCCCATCATATATTATCTTACATTTTTGTTCCTGTAATTCTAAGCTAGAATTACTTTTTCAAAATGATGACTACAGCTAACCAGACAGCTGTGTAGCAGAGAGCCATTTGTAGTGACTCCTGTGCAAGAAATATACACCCAACAATAGCCAGCATTATTTGACTACATGTTGCATCTCAAATAAATATTCCTGATTGAAGGAAACAAACACAGAAGAAAATTTTGTTTTATATAATGTTCATACTCAAGGTAATTCAAAGATCATTCAAGTGGTGACATGGAAAAACCTTCTTACATCAAGTGATTTCCCTTGGGGCATTAAATCCTCCACAGTGGTGAACGTATTGGTTGTCAGAACATTGTTTAAGGAAATTTGAAAGCCATAAGGGAGTTTCAAATCTGGGATGAGACTTGTTTTGACCTTGGACAGTTGTGCCTTCTTTTTGGTGTACTCTGACTCTGGTTCTTGGCTTTATTTATTTATTTTATTTAAACCCAGAGCAACTGGCTTGTTGAAGATCTACTCTTTGAAGTTGAGAAAATGGGCATAATGGGGATGATTTATCATCCACAAGGGGAAGTTGAATGAAATGTGGACATTTCAAGGGAACAATACACTCTTACCTCTTATAGATTCATGGATTTTAAGGCCAGCAGGGACCACTAGATCTCCTAGTTGGACCTAATATAAAATGCAAGCCATCTAATTTCACCCAGTTGCCCCTGGATTGAGCCCAGTATTTGAAAAGTAGAACTTATTTAAAAGAAAGTAGGATATAATTCCACAGGAGTTTTAAGAGAAGAAATAAAAAAGCACACCACAGACTAGTGAGAATCAGCTGTCAAAAATACAGTACCTTGAAGACCATGTGGAGCATCATTTGCAGACCACTCTTGCCTGGGTATTTCCCAGCAATGTTAGAGGCAGATAAGTTGAAGAGATTGGCTCCTGTTTCTGTGCAGAGGGCATGCACCAGCATTTTCTTTCCTACCCCTGTGGGCCCAGCTAGCAACAGGGCTTTCACCAAAGGAGCCTTCTCATGTACTGCTTGAGAACCTATAAAAAGTAATAAGGCACTATTATTGCTTTCATTTAGTCTGCCATAAATGTAATGGTGAATGATTCTTCAGTTTTTCTTCCTGATAAATATTTCATAATGTGAACTCTTCATCTCACTAACGTAGAGCAAGTGGTGTAGAATTCACTTTACAGCTGAAGAATATGTTAGCCTTTGTTCGTGGCAGGAAAACCAATAGTACTGAACTTATTTTAATTGTGACTTTCAGCAAAATTCTTCTCCGGTCCAGGGCAATCGTTTCACTTTGCTTAATATTGGATATGGGCTGTAACGGGCTAAGGAGCATTGAAATGAAAATGAGACACATAGTTACATGCAGAAGACAAGCCTGACACTATGCACAGTACACATCTGCCTTCAATTACACCTAACTGTTAACTGACTGCCTGTTGGCTGTCAGGCAGATGTATGGTTGTAGGTATACCTGTGGTCTAATTTAAAAGAGGAGACAAACATTCTACCTCAGAGCTGTTCCCCACTTCATAATTGGAAAGGGGAGGAAATTCCTGTCATATGTTAAAAGAGCAGAATCCGTTATCTGCGCCAAAAATGACACTTTCCAACTTCCATAAGAAAACAAACTAATTGGAGTATTTTCCTGATCAGCGTTCTTCTGTAATTTAAAACCAGATGTCATCCGTCTTTCTTTTGCCCCTTTCTTCCCTCACTACCTTTTTTGGGAAATTTTTCTCTTTATATAGTTCTGCTTTTAGTAAGTGTGGGAGAGTCTGATCCCTTGATTGTAGGAATGGAATGTAGCTGACTGAGCTGGGCAATGACAGCACCTGGGAGTGGGATTGCTGTGAGTGTTGTCAAGTCATTCTCCAACAAGGAAAGATTAAGCCCTATCTAGAACTCTGCTACTTCATTTATGAGTAGAGGCATGGCATATACCCATTTAGTGGCTAATCTGCTTTCTGTTCTCTGCTTTTTTTGTTGAGACAGTGCAGATGCTGGGTTCCTCCTCTTCACTTGCTCTGACAGGGAGGATGATGACCAATCACCATCCAAGATTTCACTGCTCTCTACGGCTCTCTCCTTTGCTTCTCCAGTTTAAGCTCTTCTGATCTGAAAGAAATGAGGTTGCCTGTTCTACCTTGATAGTTGGATCAGTGAGTCTTGTCGAAGCCTGAGCTTGGACAGCCCAATGCGGAGGGTGTCTGCGCTGTCTTAACAGAGCCACAGAAAGCAATTTAGCAGGGAAGGGGCAATGTCACATGCTTTTTTGTGGCTCTGGCTGTGACTGCACGGATTGGGTTTTGTATAGTGGCATCCTATGGAAAGCCACCCTAGAGAGGGAGAAGGAAAGAGAGAAGCCTGACTGAAAAGAGGGAGCCTGAGGTCATGAAAAGGAAGGGCCAAGCACCTCTGACTCTTTCACAGATTCCAATGTCAAAGGCTGGTAGCCACCCCAGACACTTCTTTAAGGAGAATCTCTACTCGAGGTGAGCTTCTCTCCCTTCTAAGCAAGCTGAGCAGCTGTTTTCTGCTGCACTTCTGGACATTGTTTCAGCCACTGCTTTGCTCCACTGCCTGATTGGAGATTTCCTCAGTGAGAGAAGGAAAAAGTGCTTAATACACCAATGAGAAAGTGCTGCTGCAAGAGGTGCAGGTGAGATTTCTTCCCTCATTGAGAGCCAAATGGTGCAAGATGCGATGGTACAGAGGTTATCTTCCTCTGCATTGCTCACTGCTCTTAGTGAGGGAGGGATTGGAGAACGGAGACGTAGAGAGCTGGAAAATGCTGAATGGTAGTTGCCATTATGCCTGTCAGTGAGGAGGCAGGACCCAGCATCTGTGCTGTCATGGACAAAGCCACAAAAATATTTGTTAATATATTATGGTCAGCATCCCTCATAATAGAATTTGGACAGTAGACAGTAAACTTAACTGCAAACATATAAATTGCCTCTCCCTTGATGGTCCAATAAAATCAGTGCCTCTTACTTGCCACGTAAAAACATGCCCTTATCTTGATGTAGAGATTGCCTCTCCAAAGTAACTCGAACAGTTCTGCCTCTCATCACGTGCTGAGGGTTTGCAAACTTTCTGTCTGCCAGCTAATTGGTAGGGGGGAAAAGTCCAGAAGGTGAGAGCCCTTTGCGGAGCTTTGCCAGTTCTGGAAAAGTTCTATTCCAGGTATTGAGAGCAAGAGAAACTCCGACTCCTACAACCACTATGGAAGGAGGGGTGACTGTTTAGCTAACAATGCTATTAAAAGTGAAAACAAACCCATCCATCAATGTGTTAATGACTTAAAGTAGCCAAATAAATTACAGTGAACAAAGTATTAAGATGAATGCCATCGTAAACCTTTATTCCAGCACCATGAACCATGTAGTGAAGTTACCAACCTCTCAAGTTAGATGAATATTTTTGGTCATTTCATACCAATTTATTACTATTATACATTGATTATAATGGAGCAATAGAAACCCCTCTAGAGAAATGTAACTTCCATTAAAAAGTCTCCTTTCAACTGCTTATAATTTTCTGATTCCTTTTGGGCTGAATTTTCTCTATCAGGTGAATATTTTNTTATTACTATTATACATTGATTATAATGGAGCAATAGAAACCCCTCTAGAGAAATGTAACTAACTTCCATTAAAAAGTCTCCTTTCAACTGCTTATAATTTTCTGATTCCTTTCGGGCTGAATTTTCTCTATCAGGTGAATATTTTTGGGACAGATCCATCTATCCATCTATCTATCCACCCACAATGATTAACTACGGTAGTTCTGAGGCCAGTTAAGTAAAATGTCATCCATAAAATACCACCCAAAGGTGAAATAATTCCTGAGACTTTTTGGCTTCAGGCAATATATATATTTTTAACATACATTTGCTATTGCAAATACAGTCTATACTTTTACTGGTTGAGGGTATTTTTCCTCTTTCACAGTTTCTCTCCAATTAATGGGAGGAGGTTTATGGGCCCCTCTTACCTTGGCAGGAGCAGTCTTTGGGCTTGATTATCCTAGAAAATTAGGTTAAAACATGACCTTGCAGTGTAGACAGGGATGTCATGTTTATCTTTGTATTAGCTGGTTAAACCTATGGGTCTAGTAGAGTTAACCAATGACCAGCTGACGTGGTCTTAAAATGAAGGTCCCTGTCTACGCTGACTGCAAAGTTCCATTTAACGTAACGTTGGAACTCAGCCTTGAGGAGTCAAGTTAACTAATACAACTTAACTTGCTACTGAAGGACAAGCCCTTTGAGGGAAAGCTCTCGCTCCCTCCTTTTCAAATTCCCATCGTTGTAGAATGGGAAGAGTCTTCTGTATGGCGCAGCCTGCTCCCCTTGGTGCACTGGGCCCATCCTGTGTGTCCGTGCGGAGGGGGCTGGCACCATGGAATGCACACGGTGTGTTCCAGTGCGTACAGAGAGAGCAGCCTGAGCGCAAGGATTGCATTTGTCCCTGGTCTTTGTTAAAGGCACACACAAGGGAGGGGAGAGGAAGAGAAGGCTCCCCTCCATCCCAACACCAAAACAAGAGCCAGGGACATTCTGGCCTGAGGTGGAACAAGTGGACTGAGTGGCAGAGAATGAGGCTACATAGGACTGAGTTGGCTGGCTGAGGACTTGCCTGTCCTCTGACAGAGGTCTCCCAAAAGTGAAAACATTATGAAAGAAAATTATAAATAGCACATGCAAAGCCCCTTTATGTAGTAAGTGCCTGTATTCCCCATGGTTGGCCTACAGTCATCCTGTCAGTCTTGAGAAAAATATTGGGGCAGACAGTATGTTTAAAAAAACCCAACTAAGTCTTGTTTCATATTAATAGTGGCTGGCATTTAAAACTACAAGGACATTTAAAAGTGCTCTCTTTCAGCTATCTGGAATCTACTCAGACTAATTCCTTAATTGCTCACCTTGTTTGGTGCCAAGTAACATTAGCCAGCTTGTAAAAGGTAAATTGCAACCTTAGCCCTTCCCTTAACTTGATTGATTTTAATCACTGGAGCTTGTTTTAGCTATTATCTTTCCCATGTGATTTCCTTTATGTGCTGCCATTCACAAACTGTTAAAATGCAAACAGAGATGGCAAAGAAATGCAATACCTGACAATAGCATGTGCATGCTCTTTTATACACTATTAAAATGATATGGCCTTCACTCAGAACGCTTAATTGAAAAACAATTATACTGCAAAATGCTTTAGACTACAATCAATCAAGCACTGTCAAAGCTAGTAAAAATGTATGTTACTAGCGGGAAGCAAACCATCATATTCTGCCCTTTAGTAATTTTTGCTGTGCTCTTACCTAATGGCAATATTCCGTACAGTGCTATTAGCTGTCTGACATCTGTGAGAGAGGGCATTGGCTCTATATCTACCTGACGAAGCGTAGTCCCCAGATAGCTGTACTCGCCTGCAGGGAGGAAGCATGGGCTTAATAAATGTGACACTGTATTGTTATAAAATGCATAATTCAAATAATGAAAAACTACCACGGAATACAAATTTTGCATGCTCTGAGCAAACCCAGTTCTGTCATGGGAAAGGGACTCAGGTAGGGGAATGTTGCCATGGAATACAGGCCTAGAAGGAAAATGAAGTTAAGCACACATTCCTGTGCTGACTCTCCCTACTAAGCAGGTTGTGGAGGGCATGCAGCAGAGAAATAAGTCTTAAATAACCTTTTAAAGAAACTTTGTGGTTCACAAAAGAATCATTACTGACACCATAAATCACATCAATAGCAGAGAATTTGGGGAGTTGAGATGTCATATTTTTGGAATCACCAATGAACCAAGATGTATCTAAGGGATTTCAAAGAGGGGAAAATATATTGTTTAAAAGGTTACTTAATTTTTTTTCCTGAATGCTGCCTGCCTCCATAATTCCCACCACAACTTAGTTAGTGGGGACACTCCGCACAGCAGTCTGTGTTCAGTTCAATGTTTGTTTTTTGCATTGCACTTCACCTTTTTTATTTAAACTTAGAGTGAAATGCACTGCTGCAGACTGAAGCAGTCTAAAACGAGAGTCCTGCCTCATCTCGTTAGAGAGCTGTAATCACATATAGGACATAATGGGACAAAGATCCAGAAGGATGGGACACAAGCAAGAAAATTAAGGCTATGTCTATACTGGATCTGGAGGGGTAACTTCCAGCTTGAGTAGATGCATGTTAGCTCGCAAAAAATAGCAGTGTAGCGATGGGATGGACTAGCCGCACCAAGTACATACCTAGGGTTTCAGACAAGATTGTACTCGTGAAGGTAAGACTACACTGCGAGCTGGAAATTTCACCTCCAGCTCCTGTGTAGACATACACTAATAGTGCAGGAAAAATACATTCAAGAAGGATTCATTTCTTTAGCATAAATAGCATGTTCTGTAACTAATACTATTTTGTATTTTGATGATGATAACTTACAAATAGGAAGGAAGAACATCCAGCTTATCTGGGATAGATGTAAAATTAGGTATAAAATGAGAGAGAGTTGAGAGATACAGTATAGTCATAGTTTGGGCAAGAAGATGGACAAGTACTGGCATAGCCTCCCCTCCCCCTTTGAGGGTAAAATTCATTTCAGGTTTTATCTTTTATTTAAGGAGAAATCAAAAGAACTGGCTAGAAATTAATCTTCAGAGATTTAATTAGAAGGCATCAAAGGGTTTAATTGCAACTGGCCATAAATCATGATGGATATTCTCTGACTAATTTAGATAAGGTCACCAAGAAAATTAGTTCAGCAATGTCGGTTTGTCATAGGGACGGACGTTTCAGTACCTTTACTCACTGTGTGGCTTCTTGCACAGTTCTGCCCTTTGTCTTCTCCCCAAGAACCGTGAGTGAGCGAGTGACCTTTCTAGGATTTCAGGGCTGAAGGGCACTCATTTATTTCTCTATGGGCCATAACTCTAACCTTGTAACTTTAAATGTTGCTTTTGATTTGATATCAAGCCAAAAATTTTAGGCCTTGCTCCTGGGAAATGCTAAGTGCCATTTGCATCACTCTAGCAGTGCAAGTGGGACTTACAGCTGCCCTAAATGGAAAGCTGAGAATTCCCTGAACATGAGAGAATCTTCTGCTGGGGCAGGGCTGGTTTTGACAGCTCTATGCCTCCCCCCTGCCTCCCCAGAGTAGGGGCTGTGTGGGGACGTGTTGGCTATGAGCACTCTGTATTAGTGATCCCCCACCCAGTGTAATGGCTCCTAGGAGGTCAGTGCTGCTTTTATGTAACCTAGAGCAGCCCTGAGGCTACCCTAAGCTATGACAGGAGCCAAACTGACCCCTGACAGCTTCAGGATCAAGGGATTACAAAGATGGGTCAAAGTCATCATTGCCTCCCTACCCACCTCTCCAGTTGGTGCGCTTGAGGATTTGGTGCTGAGTGTTTTATTAAAATTGTGAGAGGATGTTTTGATTTTTCCAAAATTCTACAATGTTACCAGCCACTAACTATCCTATTGGCCAAGATGGTCTTTCAAAGTGTCTGTGATTGAAATGTCTGTCAGCCATAAACGACCTTGGGAAGGACAGCTGGTAGTGGTTGGGCGAGTGCAATAATAATGAAAAGCTTCCATTACTACTCACAGCACTCTATGCTCTTTAATGAGTATGCAGTGAATAGAATACCAATACCAGCTCGTTCTCTAGAGTGGGCAAGGACTCTGTTGGCAATAAATGCTGCTTTTCACAGTTTATAAAAACATGGCACTTACAGCTGATATGAGAGACCCCCGTTTTCCCTGCTTAGATATATACCATATTAATGGCCAGATGCACTGTATGTGCTAGGTACTGACAAGCTCTTTAATTGTGGTCCTTTAAAGTAGTGGGCTCTTCCCCTGATATATTGCAGCTTGTTCAGTTTTAGGGAATGGCCCAAAACAATCAGTGAGTGTATCAAGCCACTGTGCAACCTGTGAGATTGCATTTCTTCTCTGAACACTAGCCCCACTGCACTCCGATCTTTCTATGGTGCTTTATCTTGAGGTTTTCTATCCGTGTATGTGAGGCTGTATAATATTGGCTACTCTTTTATTTTTCTGGAAAATATTTTGGACACACTATAAAACACAAGGTCGCTATGCCCTCAGGTTCCATTCTCTTGCCAATATTGCCTGCAGCTGCTTGAATGGTAACTGACATCTGACAGCTACTTGTGACCGCCTAAAATTCAGAATTTTCAAACGTGGGTACATAAAGCAAGTGCTTACCTCCATAGTTAGGCACTTCAACAGTACAAATTGTGGGTACTGAGCACCTCTGAAAATCAGGCTTCTTTTGATTTGGGTGCCTAACTGTACTTCATTTCATTCTTGACTTGACTGGTCATGGTGATTAGTGAACCGTGGAAGGTTTGCATGTTTCATTAGATAAAACATACAAACACTTGGATGTTCAAAGTCCAAATATCTTTGAACTGGAAATCTCCCAGGAAAAGGTTTTCCTGAAATCTTGGTTATGTCTGGACTGTAAATAACATGAGAGCAGCTTCTTACAATATTTTGGTACTTCTCTTTCTGGCACCTGGCAAATTCAGGAATGACAAAGTAGTGGCATGCAAACGTGTTTAAAAATGCAGAAAACAAACCCACATTTCAAATCTTAAAAAAAAGGGTTGAGTTTATTCTGACTTGCGTTTTTGCTCAGCTGTTTCATTCAATCTATTTCCTCCATCTTGTATAAGAAGCCAAACTACTGTAACTGGAGTTCACTATGGATGAAGTGTTCTCATAATATTCAAGATATTAGCTCTGATATGTAAGACATTTAAAAATGTAACATTACCAACATAATCAGAGAGTTTCACTGTCTTGGACTTTATTAGTAATCCTTCTTCTACTAGTTCTTCGTACAGAGAATCAATGGTCCTACAGACAAGATACATAATTTCAGAAAATTCTAGAGATCTGCAAAAACAGTCCAATCCGTCAGTAACAAAACTAAATGGAACATTTACACATCTTTAGCTTTATAATATGTAATTTTTTGCTGGGAGGTAAAATTGATTATCGCTGTCAATATTTAATCATTATTGACTTTTTTGTCTCATCTGTTGTTTTTTCTCCTTCCCAGTTAAGTAATAGTCCTACACTTTTATTTCCTTATATACCACATGATTTCTTATAGTAGTCATGACTACCTGTTTCCAGGTGATGATCACTGACTCCTGTTGTACTCATTCATTAATATCAATTACTGAGAAATTCTTTTAAAATCCTAATAACAGCACATAACATTATGCTTCTGCAATTAGTAATTCATTAATTTTCCTGGAATTTAATCTGTTTTCAATAGACCAATTTCCACTCCTTTAAGAACATCACATACTTTATTATACTGGATCAACCAATGGTCCACCTAGTTTGGTATTCTCCCTGATGGGGGCCAGAGCCAAATGTTGTAGAGGCAGGTGGGAAAAAATCATGCAGTGGACAATTATGGAATAACATGCTCATTGCGGAAGTTTCTTCCTATCTCCTGGTCTTTTGCCCTAAGAAATGAGGATTTATATCCTTTAATTTTTTTTCTCTCTCTTTTTTTTGGTATCCTGCTAAACGCTTGGCCTCAATGCTATTTTGTGGCAATGAGATCTACAGATTAATTAAAATTGCTTTGAGGAAATAATTCTTTGCACACTGTATAAGTATATTACCTTCCATTTTTATTGAAGGTCATCGTCTTCTATTTTGAGGGTAAATAAGAATGCCTAACTTGACCTTCTCTAGATCTTTCATTATTTTGTATACCTTTAACACCATCTCTTATTCATCTCGGCTTCAAGCTAAACAGTTCCAATCTGTTCAGTGTCTCATAAGGAAGACTTTCCATGCCTCTAATAATTTTGGTCACCAATCCTAACTGAGGCATTTCAGTACTGCTAAAAGAATACAAATATTTAATAGGTATCGGCCAATAAAATCAATATACCTTTAATTTCATGTCTCATGTGTTTTCCAATAGACATTTCATTTTAAAATTTTTATGTCCACACAGCGCATAATTAATACATAAGCAGTAATAAGGAAATGCAAAATTGAATGTGCCTCAACATTAACGCTGCCACTCTGGTTCTTGTTTTCATAGCTGAATGTATAACGTGATGATTTTTGTGTTAGGTGCATATCACAAAATGTACAGCAGGTATAACGTGGACAAGATACCACTGCTGTAAGAGCCATAACTTCTGCATTTCCTGCCTTATTATTTTAAATGTGCAAATGTAATGATGCATGAACTGCGTCTCCTCCATGTGGAAGTGTGTTATGCGCAGTCCCTTCTATTGATTGAAGCCCCCTGTGTTTCTCTACCATGTAACAACACACAAAGATAGACATGAGCCCCTCTTGGCTATGTCTGAAATTTTACCCCTTCTCCTGAACACCAGGCAGGAGCAATGTGTGAAACTTAAAGGCCAAAGAAACTACCATAACAAGCTAGCTACTACAAAGCATATAATATAGTATTAAAATAATAGCCACTAATAGCATAGTATTATAATAATTACATATTTTCTGAGTAAGCCATGCCTGTTTGGTGTGGCACTCTGTCCCCCTCTAGAGGTGGGTAGGTCAAGTAGAGGTTGATTGTGCTTGCTACAGCCTTGGCTAAGAGAGCTGGGTGTTTTAGTTCAGGCAGTAGAGCCTCATGCATTAAGATCCAGAGGTCCCAGATTCAATCCTTGATGCTGCTGACCCACCCAGAGGCATTAGCATTACAGCTGTATAAGTGTATGTTTATATATGTAAAAGTGCATATGCATTTGCTTGATAGACCCTGGAGCTGCTATATGGTATGAGAGGTCATCTTCCACACACTTCCATGAAATATTTCTTCAACACTTACTTATTTGGCTTAAGAGATTTTACATTTGAAACCAAAATAAGACACCGTTCTTGATCGACTGTATTGCAGTAGTGCCCAGTGGTGCTAAATCCTATACAAGTGAATAGGATTGGATCACAATGCAAGGCACTTCTTTCCACCAGGTGCTGAGCATACTTGTCTCTACAGTGCTCTTGGGCCCTGCTGCCCTAGGAGCGCCATCTGTCCCTGTTCCACGCTGCTACTAGATAAACTGGTGCTAGTTGTGATAACTTAGCATAGGTTTGTATTAGACGTACAAGTGAAAAATGGGCAGATTATCAGTAGATGTATCATGTGAATGTTGCAAATGCAGGTGTCAAAACATGGAATTCGCTCGAACCCCTCAAGTAAAATAAACTCTGCCCTCAGAACAGAAATATTTAACAAATTGTAAGGTGCCCTCAAGAATTTATGTTGGTCAGACAAGAAATAAGACTGATCTGACATGTACTTTTTACATGAGAAACAAAGGCTGCTTTATTGTGATATTTCACTAGGGCTGGCTACAGCCTCTCTTCTCAGGGACTTTAAATTGGATGGAAAATCTGTAGACATCTGAGACTGCCAGGTGTTCCTGCACCTGCTGGTGAGGGGCTGGGGGAATAAAAGTAAAAGGGTCTTCATTAAAGAACTGGGCCCAAGAGCCTGCAAAGACTTGCACGCATGCTATGTTTATGCACTGAGTAGTCCTATTGGTGTCAATGAAGTCTGGCTGTTGAAGTACATGTGTAAGTCTTTACAGGATCAGGGCCTTGGCTTGTACAAACTACTGAAAACAGTATAATTAAAGGGAAACACACACAGCACAGGTCATTATTGTACAATGTATACCATCAAAGCAGCATTTGTCTTGTGATGGGTAGCACTACAAACCTATCAGTCAAGAGGCGATGTAGCATTTACTGACAACGCAGAAACGGATTTTACTTTGAAATATTTCAGAGACTAAAATGAACATTTTGAAAATTCATGATGGGTTTGTTTTATTTTCTAGACATCTGTGGATATTTATAGCTGTTATTAAAATGGTTCTGTTTATTGTAGGGTTCCTCATGAGTGTGAGGCTGCTGGCACTGGTAGGTTGAAATGTAAACCTACCAGTTCTGACACTGTCCTTTTGTAATTAAACAAAACGAAAAGGGTTTGGCAGTGTGGCAAATATAAAGGATACATAATGATGAAATTATGTAACTCTTAGAGTGAACAGGTTCATTCTTTACCTGTCGGGAGTCAAATCTTTCTCTTTCTTTTTCTTCTTCCCACTTTTCTTCCCTTTTTTCTTTTTCTGAGGACCATAAATGTAGACAGCAATTAATGACATAAGTAGCAGGGCTGTAGAACTGAATGCTATTGGAACTGAGATGAAGGCCAAAACTTGCTGATCCAACTTTAATAAACCTAAATATTTCAGCATTTGTATTTTCCACTATCTATGTACTTTTGTGTGGTCCTCACCACTATAATACCTGAGGAATAGATTGTATCCTTGCAGCACTCTGTGAGATAGGGAAGTACTATTCCCATTTACAGATGAGAAACTGAGGCACAAGGGAGACTAAGTGACTTGCCTAAGGTCCCATAGGATGGCTGTGGTTGAGCCAGGAATTGAATCCAAGTCTCCTGAGTCCCAGACTAGTGCCCTAACCATTAATCTCCTTCCTACCTACTCTTTGTAATGCCTCAGGGAAGAAGTAGCATGAGGTCAGGATAACTAGAGCAGGTCTTCTCTTGGGATGTTCTCCACAGTAACTGAAGCATTATGAGAAGACTACATATTGTGCAAATGGCTTCCTCACACATTGCAAAACCCCATGGAAAACAAATAAACACAAGTGTGGGAATCTCATATGCTAGCACTCTCCATAGTCATTAGAAGTCACTAGACACAAATAAACTTATGGATTTCAACACAACAATTAACTAAGGACAGCGCTTGGTTAATCCATGTGTGTAACACCCAGTGAAGTTAGAGCTTGATGTATCAAGCTCAGTCCAGCAAAGCACTTAAGCATGAGCTAATGTGATTAGTCATGTTGAGGTCAATGAGACTACTCCACACATTTAAAGCCAGGCATGAGCTTAAACGATTAGTTTCCTCAACCCTTGGGAAGAAGAGACTATATAACCTCCTACTCATGCATTTATTTATTATTTTATTGAATTATTCACAAACCCTTATGCAGTGCTCCGGGGGTTGCACATTTAAAAAAAAATCCTATCTGGAAAATGCTATTGTTCCCGGAGTAAATCAGCAATGATTAGAAATGAATCAATTATAACTTTCCAAAGACCAGATCATACTTTAGACCAGGGGTAGGCAACCTATGGCACGCATGCCGAAGGCGGCCTGCGAGCTGATTTTCAGTGGCACTCACACTGCCTGGGTCTTGGCCACCGGTCCGGGGGGCTCTGCATTTTAACTTAATTTTAAATGAAGTTTCTTAAACATTTTAAAAACCTTATTTACTTTACATACAACAATAGTTTAGTTATATATTATAGACTTATAGAAAGAGACCTTCTAAAAACGTTAAAATGTATTACTGGCACGCGAAACCTTACATTAGAGTGAATAAATGAAGACTCAGCACACCACTTCTGAAAGGTTGCCGACCCCTGCTTTAGACAATCTACTGCTCATATCATCTGTTACTGTTCATATTACAATGTAAATAATCTAGACAAACCCAGAGCTATATAGATGAGACAATTGGAGAGAGCTAATATTTTTAATGGACCTGTATTAGAATAATACAAACATGTCTAAATATGCAGAACTATACCAGAGACTTCTTTATGTAAATAGTCCTAGCAGTGTGGGGTGGTTTATAGGACAAGGAACATGTTCTACATTACACAAACATCTTTAGTGATGGCGTCAGAAAAGTATGTTTCACACTATAGTAGCAATGGGGAGATTGCAGAGATACTGGCTCTAGCGCAGGGGTGGGCAAACTTTTTGGCCCGAGGGCCACATTGGGGTTCCGAAACTGTATGGAGGGCCGGGTAGGGAAGGCTGTGCCTCCTCAAACAGCCTAGCCCCCGCCCCCTATCTGCCCCCTCCCACTTCCCGCCCCCTGACTACCCCCCTCAGAACCCCCGACCCATCCAACCCCCCTGCTCCTTGTCCCCTGACCGCTCCCTCCCGGGCCCCCCCGCCCCTAACCGCCCCCCTGGAACACCACCCCCTATCCAACCCCCCTGCTCTCTGTCCAATGACTGCCCAGATCCCTATCCACACCCCCGCCCCCTGACTGCCCCCCGGGACTCCCATGCCTATCCAACCGTTTCCTGTCCCCTGACTGCCCCCCGGAACCCTCTGCCCTTTATCCAATCCCCGTCCCCTTACCGTGTTGCTCAGAGCACCAGGACTGGTAGCCACACCGCCCGGCCGGAGCCAGCCATGCCGCCGTGCAGTATAGAGCACTGGGACAGGCCGATGGCTCTCGCAGCCATGCTGCCTGGCAAGAGCTCGCAGCCCCATCGCCCAGAGTGCTGGCATGGCAAGCTGAGGCTGTGGGGGCGGGGGGACAGCAGGGGAGGGGCCGGGGACTAGCCTCCCGGGCCAGGAGCTCAAGGGCCCGGCAGGATGGTCCCACGGGCTGGATGTGGCCCATGGGCCATAGTTTGCCCACCTCTGCTCTAGCAGGTTATTGCCAGTGCTTCTCTAGCATTGTTTCTTTACATTTTTTAGGAAGTTGGAAGCAATTATAACATCATGGGGACTTATTGGGAAGACAAGATGATTTTTTCTTTATAAAGACACTGAACATATGCTGAATTTATTGGCCAACTGGTAATTTCTTCAGGGCATTTTCACCAGTAAACTAACTCAAAAGCTTAAAAAAAAATTTGGGTATATGGAAAAGTGTTTTCCTAATTGACATCAGTGTTTCTGGGAAATTTGGCAAGCACTGAGATAAGAGGAAATGTGAATTTTAGACTGTGGCTTTCCTACAAAATATATCTTACTGACAGCTGCTTTTACTGTATAGCAAATGCAAACAGGTTAATCAGTTATGAAAGCCGATTTGATTTTACCTTTAAATGTGTCCGTCCATTCCATCCCCTAACCACTTTATAGGTGTCCCATTTATTCATGGTTATTTTCCACTTTCTTGCATATCCTCTACTGTATAATAAAAGTATCAGAGGGGTAGCCGTGTTAGTCTGGATCTGTAAAAGCAGCAAAGAATCCTGTGGCACCTTATAGACTAACAGAGGTTTTGCAGCATGAGCTTTCGTGGGTGAATACCCACTTCTTCGGATGCAAGTAAGTGGAAATCTCCAGGGGCAGGTATATATATGCAAGCTAGAAGCAAGCTAGAGATAACGAGTTTAGTTCAATCAGGGAGGGTGAGGTCCTGTTCTAGCAGTAGAGGTGTGAAAACCAAGGGAGGAGAAACTGGTTCTGTAGTTGGCAAGCCATTCACAGTCTTTGTTTAATCCTGAGCTGATGGTGTCAAATTTGCGGATGAACTGAAGCTCAGCAGTTTCTCTTTGAAGTCTGGTCCTGAAGTTTTTTTGCTGCAAGATGGTGACCTTAACATCTGCTATTGTGTGTCCAGGGAGGTTGAAGTGTTCTCCTACAGGTTTTTGTATATTGCCATTCCTAATATCTGATTTGTGTCCATTTATCCTTTTCCTTAGAGACTGTCCAGTTTGGCCTATGTACATAGCAGAGGGGCATTGCTGGCATATGATGGCGTATATTACATTGGTGGATGTGCAGGTGAATGAACCAGTGATGGTGTGGCTGATCTGGTTAGGTCCTGTGATGGTGTCGCTGGTGTAGATATGTGGGCAGAGTTGGCATCGAGGTTTGTTGCATGGATTGGTTCCTGAG